>PITA01029720.1:0-17509 GCA_004023965.1 Spilogale gracilis | reverse complement strand
CCTGGGTGGCTCAGTTGGTTAAGCCACTGCCTTCGGCTCAGGTCATGATCCCGGAGACCCGGGATCGAGCCCCACATCGGGCTTCCTGCTCGGCGGGAAGCCTGCTTCTCCCTCTCTCACTCCCCCTGCTTGTGTTCCCTCTCTAGCTGTGTTTCTCTCTGTCAAATAAATAAAATCTTTAAAAAAAAAAAAAAAAAAAGGATGAATGTTAAATTATGAGCTCATCTGAATTATTCAGTAGGAGTGACGCAGGCAACATAAAATACCATCTCCTATGTCCCCATCACTCAGACCGTGTCTGATCTTCTCCGGAATGTGTCCTCTGTACCTAAGACCCTAAAAGGGTGATTGACTTGGGGAGTAAAAAGACTTAAGCAGTCACGACATCAAGTAGTTTGGGGCAATGAGGATCTGGAAACAAAGCTGACATTCCTCATATTCTTTGAACATTAGTAAGCAGATTGTGGTCATTTGATAAATGGTCATGCATAATATTACTAAGTTTCTGGATCATTTTGCAATCTCTGGAGACAAAGGAAGAATAAAATGAGAAAGAAGAACCGTAAGGACTAAAATGAAAAGATCATTCAAGGGAGAATCTTGAAGGAGGAGGGGTGACAGGGGCTGCAATTTGTCAGAAACAACTCAAAATGCTCTCTGTCCTAGGTCTCTGCGTCCCTCAGTAAGAGACCTTCCTCATCACTGGTCACCAGATTCGTGGACTTGGGCTAGCAATCAGGAGAGGGAAGGTCTTGAAACACTACACAGTACACTCAAGAAGTCCTCCAGACCTCATTTCTCTTTATCTGAAGCAAAGCAGGGCTCACAAAGAAAGGGAACCGAGGAATGAATGGCCACTCAAAGAAATTACTATTTATACCATGCTTCAACAATGAATTAGAAAAGTCCACAGTTTCTATACTTCTAAGATTGTTTCCTCATCTTTAAAAAGGTGACATTTTTATATTATTGGAAATTATGAATAAGCAAAATATATGCACACCATTCATGACACTGCCCAACCCAGAGACAATGTGACATGTACTAACCAGGATTGAGTTTGCTCCTAGCACATTTCAGATCTTCCAACACCTCACAGACTCCAAACCTGAAACAGCCCCCTCTTACTCCAAAAGCCAATGATTAAGGAAAAATCTAAGTACCACAATTTTTCTGGCAACTGACACCATCTTTTGCCTCTTCTGTCTACTGCAGCTCCCCCACAAAACATCTGTAATTGGTCCAAAACATCTGTAATTGGTCATGAGAACAGATCCAAGAGAAACAATTTTAATGGAAGCAAGTCACAAAGAATTGTAATTCTACTTCCCTTAGTCTAAACCATGATGGTTCACTGACAGAGAATTGCACCCAAGTGCTCCAAAGCAGGCTTTCTCAACCTTAGCAAGGGTTGTATTTGTGGGTGAGTAATTCTTCATTGGGGGCTGCTGCGTCGTCTACTGGTAGGATGTTTAAGCGGTATCCCTGGCCTCTCCCCTCTAGATGTCAATAGCACCCTCCCAGGTGTGACAACCAAAAAATGTCCAGACATTGCCAGATGCTCCCTGGGGACAACACTAACCCCACAGAGACCCACTGCTCTGCTAATACCAATGAAATGAGAAGCATGGCTCTGAAGTCCTTGGGTGTGTCTTCTCTCATAAGTAAATAAAATAACCTCTTCAGATATGAAAAGTGTTTCCCAGTGGCTTTGGGGAATTAAAGGAAGATTGGTAACTCTCTTACAAAATGCCACTTTATAGGGGAGAGAAAACAACTTTCCTTCAACCCTCCTTGCTTCTTGGCTTGGGCTCTGTAACAAAACAAATAAGAGAAACACATTCAGATTTACTTTATGTAACTTCTGCATGACCACCCAGAGTCTTCACAGGGAACTAAGACCCAAGAAGTGGTTAAATCTGAGCATTTCTTAGTCTAGATTTGAAGAAGAGTGAAAAGTTGCAGGCAAACATGACAGGATGTGAGCTAAGGGTGGTAGACAGGCAACTCAGCAAGGCCTGTTAATATGAATTCCAGGTCTAGGAAGGGCATCTGTCACATGAACATTGTATCAACTGTATCAGGGGAAAATCACCAAGTCCTCCCGGCACCTGCCATTTCTCAAATTCCTTAAACTCAAAATAAGCACTATGCCAAGGTATGTCCTGAACCCAACATCCCCTCCCCTGTGCTGGGGGCCTCACCACTCAGCATGTTGGTCTATACACAGTACAGTCTGTAACAAGTGCTACTTTTACAAATGGTTGTCCCATCTGCAGGAAAGACAGGAAGAAAACCAGCAAGAGGAATAATCCTGACACTAGAGAAATGCTAGCTTGAAGAACAAAAATATTCCTTACAGTAGATGACTTGCCATTCATTACATGCAGTGGCCACATGGCCACAAAACATTTTATCCAAATGATCATTCTAGGATCTGAACGTAATTTGCGTTGTCCCCAGGCCTCACTACCATGGGGCCAAGAAAGAACATCTTGCATGATCCTAACTCTAATATAACATGGTTGGTTTCTGTTCTCCTTTTGGTCTTTAATTGCCATTATTAAATATGAGGTCAAAGTTATTATTAAATGTGAGGTCAAAGTTATAATTATTACTGTCATTTTCTGATTTTACAGTTAATTATATCATAGAGAACACTCACTCTCTCATCCATAAAATGGGGATGATTACAACGTGTATACCTTGCAGGGTTGTTATGAGAATCAAATTAGTTCATATTTGTAAAATGATCACAATAGTGTTGCCACATATTAAGTACTAATATGTGCTTATTAAATAAAATAAATTTAACTTTGCTCTATTATTTGAACAAGAAATCATGTTTATGCTTGCACTCTTCATATCAAATTGGCTATATTTTTGTGCTATTTTGGCTTTATTTTGGTGGGAAGCAATGCAAAATGAATCTTGTGAAATGTAGCCTTCTGGGAGCCTGGATGGCTTGGTGGGTTGAGGGTCCCAGTCTTGATTTTTGGCTCAGGTCATGGTCTTGATGTCTTGGGATAGAACCCTGACTTAGGATCCTTGCTCAGCAGGGTGTCTGCTTGAGCTTCTCCCTTTCCCTCCATTCCTCCCCTCCAACCCCCACACCCCCCCCCACACACACATTGCTGTGCTCTCTCTTTTTCTCTGTGGAATAAATAAATAAATCTGGGGGAAAAAAGAAAGAGAGAGAGAAAGGGGGAAGGGTAAAGGAAGAAGAGGGAAGGGGAAGGGAAGGGAATGGGAGGGAGGGAGGGTGGAAGGAAGGAAGGAAGGAATGAAAAGGAAGGAAGGAAGGAAGGGAGGGAGGGAGGGAGGGAAATGTTGCCTTCTTTCTCTGAGTTCTCAGGACACATATCCTTTGACAAAAAGTTTTATAGAAAACACAAATTGTGTTTTTATGTATATGCATATGTAAATTCTGGTTATACATGAATTCAATAACCCACAATCATGAATCTTGTCCGACAGTTTGAAAAGCACCCCTTTAGGTGATTATTCCCCAGAAACTATTCTGTAGAGAAGTAATTTTAAGAGATATTAAAGAAAGGATTATAAGTTCAAATAAATATGGGAAACAGTTTATTTTATATACTCGAATAACAAGTCTTAAGAAATGTATTAATTCTGTAAAACTCAGAAGGCCCCAAACTTACATGGGAACCAGGATCTTCTTTATTTCTATTGGAAAAGATTAGTATCATTTAGATTGAGGAGTCAAATTAATTTTTATATTTCTCAAATGAAGGGAGTAAAAAATTCCCAGGGAGAAACATTCTTCTTGCCTCAGTCTCAAGGCACTGAGCCCTTCTGCTTAACTCAAGGGAAGTAATTAGGAATCCTTGGTCATCACCAGTAAGTAGTTTTGTAATTTCTTAGTAATATTTAATGAAATGCGATTTAGAATGGTTATTCCCTCAAAAAGGAATGTACTAGGTAAGCAAGTAAGACAGCAGAGGTTGAAAGTGCTCTGTAAATGCTCATGGTTTCCAAAAGTCCTTTTATTTTTTGAATCCTTCACCTATTTTATCCAGTCAGCTATTAAATATTTATTGACCATCTACTATGTGCCAGACAGTGTACTAAGATGCCAGAAATACTTAGAGGTGGCATCAGCTCCGGTTTTATTGAAGTATCATTGACAAAGAAGATTATAGTTGTTTAAGATACACAACATAAGGATTGGATATTGTATATACTACAAAATGATTACCATAATAAGTGAACATCCATCACCATGCATAGTTAACCAGTTTTTTTAAAAAATAAATTTGGGGGGAAATAAATAAATAAATAAATTTGGGGCGCCTGGGTGGCTCAAATAGTCATTGGACTCTTGATTTCGATTCAGGTCATGATCTTGGGGTCCCAGGATAGAGCCCATGTCAGGATCCAAGCTCAGTGTGGAGTCTGCTTCTCCTTCTCCCTCCCCCCAGCTTGTGCAAATGCTCTCTCTCAAATAAATAAATAAAACATTTAAATAAGTAAATAAATGAAGTCTTATAAATAAATAACAACTTTATTTTTAAAGACTTTATTTATTTATTTGACAGAGAAAAACAGAGAGGGAACACAAGCAGAGTGAGAGGGAGAAGCAGGCTTCCCACCGAGCAGGGAGCCTGAGGCACGGGCTCGATTCCAGGACTCCAGGATCATGACCCCAGCTGAAGGCAAACACTTAATAACTGAGCCACCCAGGCACCCCCAATAAATAACTTTAAAGCCATGAAGGGAGCCCTTTAGGGAGCCCTTGTTATCTCCTCTCCGTAAGAAAGCTCTAGAATGAACACCCTGCTCACAGAAAGAATAGCTATACATGCCTAAATTACTTTGTAGCTTTAAAAAATAATGGGGGAGAGAAGAGGATTCCAACAAAAGACAAACAGTTAGGTATATAGAGCATTCCAATTTTGTTTAATAACATTAAAATGTATAAGTGTGTAGAGGGTGCCTGGCTGGCTCAGTTAGTAAATCTTACAAGTCTTGATATCAGGGTTGTGAGTTCAAGCCCCACAGTGGGTATAGAGCCCACTTTAAAAAAAATAATAATAATTAACTGCTTTTTTAAAGTTCTTTTAAATGTATAACTGGGTAAATATTTGTTATATAATACTGTTTCAGTGAGGTGGGGAGTACAGATGGACAGAACTGAACCTAAAATCTCCCTGCTACAATGTATATGAAAAGCAACAAGGAAACTAGAAGTGGTGTATTCGCACAGCAGTTCTCAAGTTTGAGGACACCTACAAATCTGCTGGAGAAGCCTATTTTAAAATGCAGATTCTCCTCCTAGACATTCTGATTCTGAAGGCCTAGGGGGTGCCTGAGAGCCTGCATTTGTAATGAGCATCCTGGAGCTTTGGAGGCCTCTCCTTTGTGGACCAAACATGCATTCAGTGAAAATTTACTGACTACCTAGTCCTGCTCTAGGTGCTAAACAGAGCTGTAAATAAAGCCATACTTGAAAAACAACCATTAGGATCATAGTAATTTGATTTTTGATTCTTTAAATTTAAAATAGTATTATCGAATGAATTTGAAAAAAATAATTCAATGCCAAAAACTTCCCCATCTCGTTTATTTTTTACGTAAGAGGAAAAACACATCAGACAGCTCTGACCTTCAGGTCAGCCTAAGGCATGGACACTGGAAGGGAGTGGCATTCGCTGGCCACACAGGCTAGCCACCACCTGGAGAGGGCTCTGCAAACGGGGCCCCAGCATTTCCTGCCATTGCTACTACTGGAAGCCAGAAATGGTGGTGACAGAGAATTAAAAAAAAAAAAGAAAGAAAGAAAGAAAAAGAAAAAAATGTGTCACCTCATTTCATAAAAAACACAAATTAAGGAACTTTAAAAATTGCAAGTCCTTCTCTGCCTTCTTCTGGATTTTGATGACCTCTGAACTCCGTGCCAGGTAGAATGTGTTCCTTGCCATTTCTGCATTTTATCATTTGTCTCCTCATTTGGCATATTTAAACTTCACTACGTCCTGTTTTGGTCTTTTATTTTTCCTCCTTTGGGTACAAATTTCAGCAAGCTTCTCCAGGTTACAGGAAGGCAGAGCCAAGGGTGGAATGAAATTCGGCATGGGTGGGGGCAGCCAGCAGTGGGGACAACTCAATCCTATTTGTCTTGGCAAGGCATTCAGTAAGCCATTGGTTATGTCATTTGCCCACAAGTGGGCAGGCCTCGCTGTTTTGCAGTCGTCCATTTCCCAAAAATGGTATCCTAACCACACACACACACACACACACACACACACACACACACACCCCACCCCGGACCCTCATCCAGTTTTGGCTCCAAAATAAGTAGGAAGAATAAGTAGGACCTTGTACAAAGGAATGAAAAACAGAAAAGATACAATCCATCTGGGAAAAAAAAATGTAAGAATTTTAAATACTAAAATATTTGTTCACCTACAGAGTACAAAAGTACAATAAAAAGTGGATAGCCAGAAAATTTTATCTAGCAAATGAGGTTATACAACACAGTTCTGAAGTTAAATCTAAAATGAGAAAATCATGAAAGCTAAGCAGTATCCAAAATTCCACTGCTGAAGTGTTCCATCTCAGGTATTTTATATGAATTAATTTCAATTTACAGCTAAATGTCAAGGAAAATTGGTTTGTTTTCTATATTGTGTTATGTTTGGTGCCCTAAAGCCTTTGGGCCCTGAGTAACTTATAAATAAATAATATTTTATACGTATTGTTATGTAAAATAATTCCCCTGTTTATGTTTCCTGCATTCCCTAAAGAAAACCCAAATTCTAATGTTGCAAGAGAATTAAATCCATAAGCCCTAGCAAACAGTTCCTGAGGGGGGGGAAAAAAAAAGCTAAGATAACAGGCTTGTGTCCTTTTATATTTCTTGTTTTATTTATACTAACTTTGGGATTCAAATTTGTAAAACCCCAAACAGAACATGCAATGGTATAAATATCTCCTAACTATAATTAAGGACCCAGAAAAATCATAGGACCAACCTACGATAGGGGTTTGGGGAGAATAAGCAACAGCATTTCTCTTAGTTTCTAGCATAAAATAACATATGAGGGTTAAATACCTCATGTTTATATCTTAAAATCATCAAATGACTACATTGAGATACTTACCATGAAATCATTATGCTCAAATTACACTAATTATAAATCACACATTTCTGATTAACTGTTGAAGCTTTTAAGTGAAAGCTTTAATTAGCAATACCCTTTTAAAAATACTTCCCAATGCGTGCACTGACAATGTTGAACTTTATCTGAGCTCAGGGGAAAGAGCCCTGGATCAAGACACCCTACACCCCTTTTGTGACCTTTCTGTGTTCAGAGCAAGGACTCCATGTAAAGGAATACATGCTGGAGAAGACCCACCTCTCATTTTCCTCCATGATTCCATTGTTTTATAAAACCCTAAGTGTTCTCTCTCTTGATATTTTCCTCATTAATGCAAGTTCTCCCTAAGGCAACAGTCTGGATAAAATGTCAGGTGCATTGCCTTTTCCATTATAATAGAGTCCAACCTTCCCAAGTGGCATTCATGGTAACTGCTGTGGGAAACAAAGACAAAAGAAAAATCGCATTTCTTTACTACCTGCAGCCCATTCACAAGTCCTTGAAACAGGCAGAGTGACATTCCTTTAGGAACTGGGCCACCTGGGCAAAGGGCAAAACTCAATCTTAACAGGACCCCCAGGATCCTGTGAATCTCCTATAACATATAAATATTCCTTTAGAAATTTCCTTTATCTCTAAACCCAAGATATGTGTTAGCAATCATCACCTACGTGTATGATCCACCAATACACACCTGAAGGGTCCCAGGACTTGGGTTTTATTAGATAGTAATCAATGACCCTTTCCTAACAACAGTTAGGCCCCTCAAGGTCCTGGAAACCTGTTTCTCAGATACCTGGGAGGCTTACTCTATCCCTAACCTCCTCACAACCTGAAAGTACATAATGGGCCACTCCTCATGACCCCAGTGCAGCTCTTTCTGCCCAAGGGTCCTGTCCCTGTGCTTTAAGAAAACCACCTTTTACACCAAAGACGTCTCAAGAATTCTTTCTTGGCCATCGACTATGGACACCAACATCTCTCCATATCAGTGACTTTGAGATGAGCTTAAAATCATTTGATCAGTCTCACTCAAGTCCAGTTTGTATTAGACCCAAGATTTTAAAAATTCTTGCAAAGTTTCACTAGGGAAACACAAAAACATCAAAATCCATGTTTAAATTTTAGAAATCTTTCCTTTTAAAGACAAGGACACAATCCAAAGTAGCTCAGTTTATTCAGCATATTTCTATTTACATTTATTTGTCATGTATTCAGTGTATTTATAAAACAAACCACTGTGTCACAACGAAGCTGGCCATCTTCAATCCATGCATTTATTTTTTAAAAAAATATTTTATGTATTTATCTGACAGAAGGAGAGAGCATGAGCGAGGGGAACACAAGCAGGGGGAGTGGGAGAGAGAGAAGCAGGCTTCCTACTGAGCAGGGAGCCCAATGCGGGGCTCAATCCCAGGACTCTGTGATCATGACCTGAGCTGAAGGCAGACGCTTAACCGACTGAGCCACCCAGGCACTCCCAATCCATGCATTTAAAAAGCCATATATGCCCAGAAATAATATTGAAGCAACAGCTTAATTAAAATTAAAATTGCTAGAAATTGTATTTTTTTTAACAATTTGGTATCTGATTTGATTTTAATACCAGAGATTCTCTTAGCAGTCATTGAAAAAAACAAACCCTACTTAGTATGTTCACGCAGTTCAGAGCAAAATGACAGCACTGACTCATTCACACTCCTCCAACTGCCCACTCCCGACCTAAGAAGACAAGAGCTGGCTGGCTCAGACAGAACAAGATGCAGAGAAAGCAACTGTCACTCCCTCAAGTTTGTCCCCGCCAGACCTATCATTTGGTATTCTTCAAAGCATTTATCACTTCCTGCACACACCTGCATTGCAGCCGTCATGACATTCGGCAATAAATTGTTATTCCCTCAACGCATTAAAATCCAAGTGTGCGCGTGTCCTATCAGATACAGTCCCAACACCTGCATAATAAACCCAAGCAGACTCTTGCCTATTGTATCGGCTGCTGCATTCTAGAAGACTGCTTGACACATAGTAAGCACCCACAAAACCTTTGCTGAATGAATCAATAAATGCCAACTACTACGTGTGTTGCTATTATGACTACTTGGCAGGAACTTGCTATGCTTCTATTTGGTATAGAATCTTTCTCTCAAATAAATAAATAAAATCTTTTTTTAAAAGTCAGGGGTGGGGTGCCTGGGTGGCTCAGTTAGATGAGCATCTGCCTTTGGCTCAGGTCACAGTCCCTGGAGTCCTGGGATCGAGCCCCAGCATTGGCATTAGGCAGCCCACTCAGCAGGGTATCTGTGTCTCCATCTCCCTCTGCCCCCCTCCACTCGCGCTCTCTCTCACTCACTCTCTCTCTCTCTGAAATAAATAAATGAAATCTTTAAAAAAAATAATTTTAAAAATGAAACAGAATCCACTGACAAATGGACATTCTATCTCAATTATCCATTAGACCGGTCCAAGTTTGGAGCTTCATTTTACTAACACTACATCTCTCTTCAAGAGCAAGCAATGTGCCTTGTATGGTTCTTCAGAAGGATGAGCACAGTATAATATTCAACATACAGGCCCAGGGATCTGCTGAGGTAGGAGACATGTTCCCAGGTTCCTAAGACCCAAAAGAGTTCAACATTTTATCAGGAAGTCACTCATCTGCAAGATGGCCCTTCTGGGTCTACCTGAACCCAAAAGTAATTCAACTTTTCTCTAGAAAACAGTAAACTAGATAGGGCCTGGTCACTGTGTTGGTTTGTAATTTTTTCAGAACTTACCAATTTCCAGCAAAAGAAATGAAAAGGCCACATCCAGTATCAAAAATTAGACACACAAGTTAGGATATGAAAGTACAGTGAGACCGCCCAAGTACAAAGCTTACAGTTGGCTGGAACTACCTAGCTTAACTGCAGAGATCCACTCCTGGAAGGGAAAAAGATCTTTCTAGCAACTGCAGCCAGCACTGGGAAACAAACAGCCCGGCTGAACTCTGTGGAAATTCCCTCCACGTGGATATGCACCTTCTCTCAAGGATCCCAAAAACTAAAAACCACCAGGGCTGCACCTGTCCTAGCAGGGGAATGACAGCCTGAGAAAGTAAACTGAATCCAGGAAGTAGGTATAAAGATTAAAGATTAAATCTAGTCCTGTAAGACACCACAGGAGGGAGGAGGGGGGATACAAACAGCTACTAAAAATTCTAATGTCAATTAAATCCCATTGTTGTACCAAAGAATTGCTCAAGGGGAAAAAAATTAGAACCTTTCCTCTCCAAGAATTTGTAAAAGCCTCTTCAACAGACTGGAATGGAAATTACAAAATTCCACCCCCTAGGGATCTGCAGGAGACTGAAACAGAAACACCGCCTTTAAGTCACACAAAGTCCCAGCCAGAGAGAGCTCTGCCTTCTGCATCGTCCCTAGGGCAGTGAGGGTCCACTTGGGGACAGGTAGAGAGATGAAGAGAACCTCAAGGAGAGAGGGTCTCCACCAGGATTTGATTCACTAAACAAAGTAACGGAAGAGCAAGTACTACCTTCATCAAATCTCCCCCAGTGCTCTGCTCAGGGTTCTCTCTCCGGAGGGTTCTGGGCCTGGCCATATTGGAGGGGGGCTGTCTTACAGGGTTCCCAACAGTGTTGACTGAGCAACTGAAGTTCACATGTCCTCTCCTTCACTCATTTCAATTTAAATGACAATGCCCTTAAAATAAACATTTTCCTTGTATTTGGACCTGAATCTGCTTTTCCAACAAAATCCTGTTAAATGTATGTACAGATCAGTATTTCCAATGCAGTTGTAGCATCCAAAGCACAAAAAACACGCCTAATTGCCCAGACAGGATGAAGAAAAAATGTAAAATATCTCATCAGTAAGTTGATGTTGACTGCCTGTTGAAAAGATAATATTTTGAACAGATTTCCTTTCATCTTTTTTAATTTGTCAGAGAGAGGAAGAAAGAGAGCACAAGCAGAGGGAGGGGCAGAGGCTGAGGGAGAAACAGGCTCTCTGCGGAACAAGGAGCCCAATGCCTGGTTCGATCCTAGGACCCCAGGATCACGATCTGAGCTACCCAGGCACCCCAGAGCAGATTTCATTAAATAGATCAAAATTTAATTATAACTGAACTAACAAAAAAAATGTATTTATTAAAATAAGATTATATTGTTATATATTATATTATTAAGTAAGTCTGTTCCATTTTATTCTTTTTATAGTAGCTACTAGAAAAATTTAAATTACATGTGATTCACATTATATTTAGACTGGATAGCTCTGGAGATTCAAATCAGTTTATATGTTCAGCTTTAAACCTCCTTCTTCGTCTTTTTTGTGCCTGGTCCCCTCTGGCAGTCAGATGAAATCTACAGGCCCTTCTCAGAATGATGGAATGATGTTTATAAATTAGTCAAATAAAACGCACAAGAGTTCGGAGGAAACCAATTATACTGAAATACACTTAACAAAATAGTGTAAAAATACATTTATAATTAGGTTTTCCTTAATGAAGGCACTGAGCAGCAAATAAATAGTGGTGAATCTAATAACTACTGTAATTTCTCAATAATGATGGACATAGGGCACCTGGGTGGCTCAGAGGGTTAATCCTCTGCCTTGGCTCAGGTCATGATCTCAGGGTCTTGGGATCGAGGCCCACATCGGGCTCTCTGTTCAGCGGCGAGCCTGCTTCCCCCTGTTTCTCTGCCTGCCTCTCTGCCTATTTGTGATCTCTGTGTCAAATAAATAAATAAATCTTAAAAAAAAATAATAATGATGGACATAAACAAAACCCGAACACTGTATCAAAATATCTGAGATTTCCATTGATGACAAAGTCATGGGTACTGTTATGTTCATGTGTGCTATTGCCTACGTTGGTAACTGAAAGAAATGTTCACATTCAGCTAGCTGCCAGGAGGAAAAATGTAGGTGTAGGTACATCCGGGTGGCTCAGTCTCTTACGCGCCTGCCTTCAGCTCAGGTCATGATCCCTCTGTCCTGGGACAAAGCCCTGTGTAGGCCTCCCTGCTCAGCGGGGTCAGAAGTTTCCACCGTCTCTTTCTGCTGCTCCCCTGCTTGTGCTCTCTCACCCTCTCTGTCAAATAAATAAATAAAATCTTTTTTAAACGATAGAAAGAATGTAGATGTGATTTTTAGCCCACCCTAAGGTATGGGTCCCCCTGATTTCTATCCAGAGATTCCAGGTTAAGAACACTGTTTTAGGGGCACCTGGGTGGCTCAGTTGGTTAAGCGACTGCCTTCGGCTCAGGTCATGATCCCGTAGACCCAGGATGGAGTCCCACATCGGGCTCCCTGCTGGGCAGGAAGCCTGCTTCTCCTCCCCCCCCCCCCCCCCCCAGCTTGTGTTCCCTCTCTGGCTGTGTTTCTCTCTGTCAAATAAGTAAAATCTTTAATTTAAAAAAAAAAAAAAAAGAACACTGTTTTAATACCTGTTGAATTCCTGAGTCTGTTTGCCAAAGATGATCCCATCCTTAGGATGTCATTTCACCCTGGCTCATTCCTGTTAATTTGGAGTTCATGACTCACAATTCCTGTTTTGACTACAACCAAACCAATACTATAAGGAAGCAGTTGCACTTGTTTTTTCCCGATACTTTTGCTCTCCAAAGGGAACAGGAAAAGCAGAAAGGAATATATAGTTAAAAGGGGAACAAATATCTTTTTTTTAAAGATTTTATTTATTTATTTGACAGAGAGAGAGATCACAGGTAGGCAGAAAGTCAGGCAGAAAGAGGAGGAAGCAAGCTCCCTGCTGAGCAGAGAGCCCGACCTGGGCCTTGATCCCAGGACCCTAAGATCATGACCTGAGCTGAAGGCAGAGGCTTTAACCCCCTGAGCCACCCAGGCACCCAAAAGGGGAACAAATATCTTAACTATGTACAAAAAAAACCCAGTTCTTTTGAGTTAATGATTCATTCCTGTGTGTCAGAATATTCAGCAACCAGAAAGAGCACGTAAATTTCAGCGGCACTTCATATACATGTAACTTATCTCCCAATCTATGGGAGATAAGTTACATGTATATGAAGTGCCGCTGAAATTTTTATTTACAGCACTTCTACAGCCCTTACTGTGTCCTATGTACTGTTTGAAGGACTACAAATATTAAGACCTTAATCCTTAACAGAAGGCTACGAATTGAGTGCTATTAGTACTATACCCTTTCAACACACGGGAAAACTGAGCCTCAGAGAGGTTAAGTAACTTGCCCAAGGTCACACAGTTGCGCTTCAGACAGAGACCAAGTGTCTGTGACCTCTGTGACAACACAATGAAACCTCAAGACTCTAGTCACTACAAGTGGGCAAAGGTAATCACCTTACCACCTTCATTTCCTACTTCTAAATCACTCACTGGAAACTAAGAGCTAGGGGAGGTAATAAGGAAGACCACTTGATATCTCCCGGCCTACTCACAAGCAGTTTTCAAATTAAACCACATGGCTTTTTCATTTGTGAGGAGAAATAAAGCCCCTCAGTATCTGAGGGCAGTGAATGCTAGAAGGCCTGGCATTTTTTTCCTCTACTCTTATCTAAACTATGTTCCAGGAGAATCTATGATAAACCAAGTTTCGACTTCACCCCACCAGCTGAGGAGTGATTACACACGCACTGGAGACTTAACCAGCAAGAGGAGGTCACAGAAACCTGGGCTCCTGGGGATCCTGTCACTGCTGACATTCCGTTGCCAGAACCGGGCCACCTCTGCCAGAGCTCAGCAGTGAAACCAGCCCCACAGGTGGATCCAGAGAGGCAGCTTCACAACGCGTGGAACATTCTTTCCTTCTGTGAACAAATGAAGGATTGTCTCCAAGAGGCGCTGGGCGCACAGGGCCAGGGAAGTCTCTCTCACACAAACATCTCAACCCGGAAACAACAGAAACACCTCAACCAGCTGCCACTCTGTAACAGCTGAAGTAAAACGGCTTTCAGTGTCAACCAAGAAAAGAAAGAGGTGGACAATGTCACAGTAACATTTATCTAGAAGAACAATGTCCATTTGGTAAAACTACAGCAAGAATCTTTAGAGCAGATACAATGAATAAATATTTGTGGCGACCAAAACCGACTGCTACCTTTTGAAAGGACTCTTGGACCAATTTTAAAGCTTCATCTTGGCTATGTGAACTGCCATCCCCTTTCTGAAATGATAGAGTCCCAGTGGTCGCCATAATATTAAATAAAATGACTTCATTTCCTCCAGAGAAATATTTTTACCTCAACCCCCACACTCTGGCGCTCAACTACACAGGACTCCAATATCAGGGGGCAAAAAGTCAGGCCTAATAAGGCCTGGATCGTTCTCAGATTAACAACCTTGGGGGAATAATCCTATAAGAAAATATTTTCAAGATCTGGGGTAATAACATTTTTGGACCAGATGAAATTTGTTAGAGTTTGCACTTTTGTTTCTAAAAACTTCTGAAGTCATTTGTTTCCCACAGTTTTTCTCAGAAGCTACTTTGTGGGAAAGAAAGCCAGTTCCTAGGCTGCAAGCCAGCTCAAACCGGGTTGCCCTGAAAGCAAGCCAGCCCCCGCAGAGGCTGGGCTAAACGGCCAGCTCTCACCAAGGTGGTTAATTTTTTACCGAGGTAAAACCAGAGGTACAGACATGCAAAATGTTTATGACACAGCGTATCATGCAACAAGCAAGACACACAGAGAGAGAATGGATGGCAGGATCCCAGTTCCATCTTTTCAAATTATATAGGAAGAGTTAGGCCAACTGTGAAATTATTGCCTAGAGAGAGAATGAGGGGTGGGGGGCCTGGTTTGGAGGACCGGTGGGAACGGGGCAACACTAGGATTAGGGACACAGATTCTGGAGCTGAACTGCCTCCCATCCAAACCCCAGCTTTGCCACTTATTATGGGGAATCTGCATTAGTCACCTCACTTAAAACGCTCTGCCTCAGTGTCTTCATCTGTACCTTAGAGCAACAGCTCACAGGACTAACGAATGGATATAGGCCATGCTCTCAAAGGAAGTGCAATTCTCACGTTTCATTTCAGAACACTTGTCATTTTTAACATCACCCTCATAATGAATGCTAGTACTGCTACGTCCATGGAGAGATGAAAGACAGATTCATGGAGAAATGAAGGACCTTGCTCCAAATTGGACAACTAAAAAGAAACAACAGGGGTGCCCTGACTGGCTCCGTCAAAGGAGCAGGAAACTCCTGGCCCTGGGTGTTGGGAGTTCCAACCCCACACTGGGCATAGAGATTAATTTAAAAAATAAAAAATAAAAAATTTAAAAATCTGTAACTAAAAAGAAACTGCACAGATGGGCACATACCTGTCTGTGAAAGCAAGAGCCGAGCGGAGGGGAACCTCCCTCTCTTGTCTGGCCCTTCTTTCCTTTATTCTCTTTCAAAAAAAAAAAAGAGATGGGCAAGGTCAAGAAAACATATCATGGACAAACTTTATTAAACGAATGAAAGTGATTTTAATGACAAAATTCAAATAAAACCCTGGGAAGCTGCAAGCTAGGGGCTCCCATGCCCCTACACTCCTGGCCCTGCAGGCTCCCTGGGAGGTTGGAGAGGAGTCAGGCCCATCAAGACACAGGAAGGAGAGTGAGGCCACACTTAGGCGGGGCAACCAAGAAAGCCGGGGGAGGGGGGGGGTAGGGGGGAGGGGGAGAGAGGAGGCAGCACCGGGGTCTTTTGGGGTGCCTCGTAAGGCTCAGGAGGGCTAGTATAAGAAATCTGGGTGTCCTGGGGGAGGAAATGCAAACAGCCCCCATCACTGCCCTCCACTGAGAGGCTCACGATGTCCCTGAAAACAAACACCAATTTTGTGGGTCTTCACTGCCTGTGCACCGCTTCTTTCATTTCTGTGAGGATGCGGGAGCTCTTGCGAGTGTCAGAGTGACAATCACCGGTCTTTTAAAACGCCACCCTCAGTCACCTTGCATGGCGGAAAAGGAAACATCGCTGGCTGCCTACACAATATTTACCCGGCTGGAGTGTTTTGTTTGTTTTCAGTGGAGGATGCAGCGGGCTGACAAAGGAAAAACAAAACTCCTCTGTGTCAAAACACAAGCCGGGGATGATTTCCTTCTCTGCTGCCCTCGTGTCAACTGCTCACAAATCCAGAGCAGCCCTGGGCCCGAGGAGTGTTTATGGTCCCACTGAGCCATAAACATGCCATCCTTCAAAACAACACACCCACACCTCGAACCAACGAGGTAGGTCCAGAAAGGATATAGCAGGTTTTGACGTCCAAGGCTGTGAGTGAAATAACCTTGTTTCTCCTAAAAAAAAGATAAATGAAAATAAATATAGGAGTGTCCCAATGCACGGTAGCCAGCCACTTCTTCCTAGGACTCACAGCGACCTCATAACTTCTTTTGTTATGGGAACTATGGGCCAGAACTACAGGTTTTTTGGTGGATTGATTCATATATTCTTTAGAGCAGCTCTGTGAGGAATTTCAAATTATTCCCATTTTGCAGAGGAGGAGACTGAGACTCACAGAGGTTGAAGAGCTGTGTAAATTCACAGTTTGACATGGGCATTGGGACCTTCGTCTGTCAGACTGTGGAAGTTGAGGTCTAAGAGGAGAGCCCCACATTCAGCTGAGGCCTCAGGAGGTCACCCCATAGCCCTTCACACAGGGTCAAAGCTGAACGCTGTTGAAGCATTTCAATAAAACACTCCGACGCCATAATGATCAATTTAAAACACTGATGTAGGCATATTCTAAATGGCTAAAAATTAAAAGATTGCCAATACCAAGCGCTGCTGAGAATGTTATGCAAAGGAAATTCTTCCATCCCCAGTGGAAATGTAAATTGGAGCAAATACCTTGCATTACCACTTGGAATCATCTAGTGGAACTACACAAAGGCAGAGTCTCTGACCTGATCCTGATTTCCACTCCAGCTACACCCCAAAGAAAGGCAAGTGCATTTCATGTAGACCCAAAGACATGAGTGGCCATAATGACAGTAATATTATTCATAACAATCGCAAACAAGCAACATAAATGTCACAAAAGTGGAACACATGGGTACATGCTAGCATCTTCATGTTGTATATAATGCCATACAAAAATGCAAATGAATGAACTACCACTACACGCAACATGGACAAAGCTGAAGCATAACGTGGGGGAAGAGATGAGACCAGGTGCAAAGGATAAATGCAGAACGAACCCATTTACATGAAGTTTCCAAACAAGCAAAACTCACCAGTGAGGATAGAGGTCAGGATAGTGGGGTTCCTTTGGGGGAGGAGCGCAAAAGGGGGCTTCTGGGTTGCCCACATCTTCTAGATCCAGAATGGGCTTGTGTTACATAGGTGCGTTGACTTTTTGATATCTCGTCTATTGCACACTTAGGATTTACAGGATTCTCTTTCAGA
>PITA01029719.1:0-17641 GCA_004023965.1 Spilogale gracilis | reverse complement strand
AGAACCCAACAGGAAGCAACTATCCTATCACATCTGCAGCAGGAGGGCTGGCCAGGGAGCAGAGCCCTGTCCCTGGAGCAGGCTGGCCTGCCCATCAAAAGCGACGGCCCACCACCATGGCCTCACCGTCTCCCAGCTATCTGACCTGATGACCCTGCCAGGCTCACACCGGCTGACACGGTGACTCCTAACACCCCGAGACTGCTTTCCACCCCAGCCCAATGCTACTCACAGAGAAGCAAACCCAGTCCCAGAAGTGTGATCATCATTAGCTCTGGAATTCCCTGGGTCTGTCTACACTGGCACACCCAGGTGTCCCTTCCAGATCATTCCTCAAGTGCCCTAGCGGTTCAAGGCTCCTTCAAGCTGCCCTTCAAAAGCCAGGAACTGGTCCAATGAGGCAGACCAGCCAAGGGACATTGTGTCCAGGAAACTCGGACAACGTCCCCCATGAACAACGATGCCTCCAAATCCAGCTTCAAGCTTTCACTCCCAGTGCACGGAGCACGTCAGCATCAACGCTGCCCTTCCAGATCTCTTGTCTCCCATTCCTAAAAATCAGAAACCAAGCTCCAGTCAACACACTATTTTCCCTGCAGAGAAGTAAGGAAAAGGAAAGAATAGAACACTACGTGTGCACAGCACATATCTATCCAAGTATCACTCCTGCATCTTTCTAATCCGGCAGCCCTACATTACCCATACTAAGGAGAGATACCACAAGTTCAGGCCTCACATATATATTAACCATCTTTTTTTTCTAGGGGTATTTGTATCTCAAAGTCAATGTATAGACTGCTCACTTTTCTTTTCCTTTAAGGTTTTATTTATTTGACAGAGAGAAACACAGCTAGAGAGGGAACACAAACAGTGAGAGGGAGAGAGGGAGAAGCAGACCTCCCACCAAGCAGGGATTCTGATGCGGGGCTCGATCCCGGGGCTCCAGGATCATCGCCTGAGCCAAAGGAAGATGCTTAATGACTAAGCCACCAAGACACCCCTAGATTGCTTTCTTAACAGGAATAATAATAACATGGTCACGTAAAGGTCTGGACGTCCATAACCAGACAACGTGGCCCAGGTCAGATAAGGAGGAAGACACAACCTCTTCCCATGAAGCAAAGCCCACACCGTCAGGGATCCCGACATGTCTCATGGATGATGAGTTCCCGTGCTCCGTGGAATTGTCTAGTGCAGAGGATACAGGACCCTCCAGGGCTCATTCTGTTTTCTCCCTAAATTCCCCAGTCACAAGTGATTCACTGGGTCAGGTTTCAGATCCCGGGTTGGGCCACCAGGTAAGCAGACCCCTTGGGGAGGCTAGATTTCCTCTGGGAACACAATGAGCCGTGCATGTTTAGGAACACCGTGCTCCTAAACAACCTACACCCCTCCTCCATTGCTCCCCCTCAGTGTAAAGGGCACTGAACCCTGTTACAGCTCTGAGGCTGTGCTTTACTTTAAAAAAAACATTTTCTAGGGTCGCCTAGGTGGCTCGGTTAGGCGACTGCCTTCGGCTCAGGTCATGATCCCGGAGACCTGGGATCGAGCCCCACGTCGGGCTCCCTGCTCGGCAGGAAGCCTGCTTCTCCCTCTCTCACTCCCCCTGCTTGTGTTCCCTCTCTTACTGTGTTTCTCGCTGTCAAATAAATAAAACCTTTAAAAAAAAAAAAAACATTTTCTAATATCAGAATGTGGTTCGTGGAAGAGAAAATGTCAACATTCAGAAAAGGATTCAGTATTTTGGAAGATTGTTTTTCCTTTTCTTTTCCATTGTTTAGTTAAAACAGAAAATAAAAACACACAGAAAGCCCCTTCCACTAGCAGGTCTGATTCAGTCCTGTGACCGAAAGGGCAGCAGGAAATCAAAGAGAACAGATCTTCTGATGACCCGTCATTTCCACCATCTAACATTTGAAACTTCCCCCACGTGCAAAGAAAGAAGCACAAATCAACGTCTTGGCCTGGCAAGGTGGAGAAGTCTGAAATGGAGTGACAGGGACGGACGAGGAGGTGGTGCGGGTTGACTGAGGCTCCAGAAGAAGGTGCTCTCTCCACCTGTGCCTCCCCCGTCCTCAGCCAGGAACCTGCTCACAGCCCTGACCTGTCACAACCGTCCCACGGGAGGCACACAGCCTCCCCTGGAGCCAGCCGTGCCCACAGCCTCCTGCAGGATGTGCTCTGCTCTCTCTGGGACCCCATCAGCCCTCCCCAGACCTGGAGCTCCCCTGTCTGCTGCAAAGCTCCAGGGTTCACCCACTGCCGCCTCTTCTTTCCAAATTACACTGGCCCAAGGCTTTCATGAGAAAGCCAGAGGGTACCTCCGGTTAACATTGACCTTCCTCTCCTGTCGTATTCCTCCCCACTTACGTTCCTACCTGGGCAAACTGTCCATGTCAGTGGAACATGAACGTGCTCTGAGATCTGAATCCCTCTGAGAACATGCGCCTTCCCAAGGACTGCTTGTGCAATCAAGGTCTGTAACCTATGACAGGAGGTTTTAGAACTATTTTTTAACAGAATAATACAGCCCAAATCACCTCATATGTTGTCGCTCCTCATTAGGCAGAACAGTTTCTGTGTATAGTGGCTTTCCACAGATATGACCTGCCAATATATTTATAAAGAGGAAAAAGAAACTCTGTAGGTTAACCTGACTCAGCCAGGCTCAGGCGAGCAGTCCCACAACTCCCCCCTGACGCCAAGCCCCTTGAAGCCACCAGCATGCCTCTAGCCAACAGAGTTTCCAAAGACCCTCCTGACTCCACCACAAATGAAACTACAGAGAAAAGACGACACATTTAGTCAAACCAGAAAGTCAAACTCAACTTTTAAATGTTAAAAGGCTGCTTTGAATAATTTTGAATTACTCAACATTAACTGTAACTCTTCTGATGAAAAGTCTAATCAATAATGAAACATCACCTTTGGCAACGGACATCAGCCACGTCTATGTGACCACAAATGCCACCTGACTCTAGATGCTGGCCGCTCCAGCACAACCTAGGCCCAAAGGAATAAACACTGTTACATGAAGGAGCAAATCAGATGTTAAAAACACACCCAGAGAAAATCTCATCTTCCTTTTCAAATGCAAGTGGTTTCCTAGGAAAGAGAAGTTCCAAATACCTTCATAAGCCAAAAATGAACAGAGAAAATGGGATCTCCTGCCATGTCCTCCCTGCAGAGAAACGAAGGAACTCTGGCACCCACTCTGGATTGCCGACAGCTGCTTCAATTTGACTCTGTGGCTCCCCTAGGGACAAGAGAAAAGCCCAGGAGGTTTAGGGTTGAAGAGAGGTTTTACCTGCAGTCCTGACATGGATGTGACATTGTGCCCAATGGACCTGCTGCTTTCTCTGAAGGCTGACGTCCTGGGACACACTGCGTGACTGACTCAGTAGCTGATTTCCAAACTTCAGGTCTCGCAGCGCCAGAGTGGAAAAGTGTTGTCAGGTGGGGGTAAGGAGGCACCTCCGACCTAAAGCCTGCACAGCTGCTCCAGTTGCTGGGAGAAGGGGAGACACATGCTTGTTTCTTAAGGAATATTAGTTTTTGAAAGTTGAAAGTCAACCAACGCCATTCACCTTTTTGGAGAAATGAAGTTACTTTTCCTCCCTTTGTTTATTTGACAGAGCAAGGTAGAGAGGGAAAACAAGCAGGGGGAGTGGGAGAGGGAGAAGCAGGCTTCCAGTTGAGCAGGGAGTCTGATGCGGGGCTACATCGCAGGACCCTGGGATCAAGACCTGAGCTGACGGCAGACACTTAGCTGACTGAGCCCCCCAAGCGCCCTGCAACTACTCTTCCAAAACAACACCTCAACTCATCTGTTCCTCATGCGACTTAAGCAGGTTCTGGTTTACTCCAGCGTCCAGGCTCCACCTTGAAGACCCTCCTCCAGGTCCTAACAGCCCATTACCACCATCCTGGGGCGAGGGGGACACAATGCTGAAGCTGGAGAACAGCTCTGGGGCTTCTTACCGCCACATCTGTGCCCAGAGGAGCAGGGAGCTGGAGACCGTCCCACGCATTCCTGACAGTCCGGAACCACCATTCCCTGGGGACATGGGGCACGATGCTGAATGAAGCTGGGAGACTTCTCTGGGCTTGTTAGCACCACACCTGTGCCTGGGGGAATGGGGGACACCCTGCTGAACTCGGGGTGATGCTCAAGATCCATTACCTGCACTCTCTGTGCCAGAGGACAAGGTAGTAACCCACTGAATTAGGGACTGTGTGCAGTCCTTACATGCACTCTTTCCGAGGAACATGGGAAACCCTGAAAAGCCTGCACCCCATTCCACAAAAGCTCGTGACTTGGCTCCCCAGAGTTCAAGGGACGGGGGGGGGGCGCGGGGGGGATACGGCCAGTTGATGGACAACAGCCAAAAGCAACTTTTGAGGGAAAGTTCCAGGACGAGTGCATTCCATGCCCCCTTCCAGGACCCCAGCCTCCACCTGGGCCTACACCCTACCCCTGGGACCCCCAACCCAGTACAAAGAGCACACTTACCTAACCAGGACCTCCACCTAGGGTCTCTCAGAGTGCCCCTTCACCTGCCCCACCTTTGTATCCCGGGGCAGCTCCAGGTCCACCCTCACGTGGTGATTGGTCAGCGAGGGTGGTGCCCTGAGCCCATTGGATGCAGCGCCTGCCTGTCCGGGGCAACCTGCCCTCATGTCCCGCACCTGGTGAGCTCAGGTGGTCCTGGAGGCACCTCCTCACTCCAACACCTGGCTTGCTGGCACAGACCTGGGTGGGGTCATGGACAGATTCCCCCCACACACAGCAGCGGGCCTCTTCTGCAGATCTCTCTAGCTGTAGACCTCCCTCTGAGTCCCGCCCCTGCCCTTCCCACACCAACCCTGCCTGCAGAGCTCTTCCTGGCTCCTGGCAAGTTCAGCTGCTCACAGACCCTCCCAGGCCTGGGCTTTAGGAATGGCAATGATCTCATGCTTTTCCAAGACAATTTTAAGACACAAAAAGTAATGCTCTAAGTGGGAAGAGCTTCACCATCTGGTCTCACCCATGGAGTGGATAGTCCTTCTCAAACCTTTCAAGCCTCCTTCTAGGATGAGCCCATTTGTGCTGGAAAATATATACATAGGCTTGCTTCTGCAGGGAAGCTCTTCTATTATCCCACTACCAAAGGACATATTTTACTACCCCTATCTAAGCATAAATTATTTCCCACATGTGCCTGCACAGATATAATGAGTGTACCAGAGTAGAATGAAATGTCTGGGAATGACCTGGCAGCATCCATAATGAACAAATAAATTTCATTCTTCTATTTGGTGAACTTCTACCATCTTTTCCTTTAGACAATGGAACACACAGAAAAACCTATACAGATATTTCACCTCAAGAACAATCACAATGAAAAGAAGCTAACTTAAAAGCAACAAACACAGCGAGTTCCACTTCACTCCCCTTTATTCATCTTTTCTGTGTTTTCTAAGCTACTTCCCTTCATCCTTTCCCACTGAGCAGGGAGCCCGATGCCAGGATCAATTCCAGGACCCTGAGACCCAGGACCCTGGAGTCATGACCTGAGGAATCAGAGACCCTTAACTCGCTGATGCACCCAGGAGCCCCACCCATATTTTTCTTAAACAAAAGGACATTTTCTCATCATGATTTCACCTGCTGCCGGAGATCTGCGCTTTGCCTCTAGGAGGTAGGAGATGAAAACAATTGCAGACTCTGACAGTAGTTTCCCAAATACAATGACCTGTCTGGTGACAGTGAGACCCTGTACACACAGGAGAGGGTGCTGTGACACTCGGCTGTGGCTGGCTGGCACAGAGCACCAAATTCACTTCCCAGGCTGACGTCTCTGGGGAATAGAGGCCCCACACCGTTAATGAGCCCCTGTCACTGTGCGGTCCAGAGATGGCCGACCTCAGGGAGAGTGACGATCAAGGACAATGCCAGAGGAGACCTCATCTGTTGCTTTTATTTCATATTTTTATTTTTAAATATTTTTCTTTATTGAGTTGGCAGAAAGAGAGATATCAAGTAGGCAGAGAGAGAGGAGGAAGCAGGTTCCCTGCTGAGAAGAGAGCCCAATGAGGGGCTCAATCCCAAGACCCTGAAATCATGACCTGAGCCGAACACAGAGACTCAACCCACTGAGCCACCCAGGCTCCCCTATTTCATATTTTTGATAGTGGAAAGAAACTGCCTAGGACTCCCCAGGTACCTTAGTCTCATCTGTGAATAACCCAGAGGTTTCACCACTTAGGATTTTGTTCTCCCAATTGCCCAAATATTTACATATACATAGATAAGTGCAATCAGTTCCTTAATTTTAAATGTAAATATATGAATATAATTCTTAATTTCTAAAAAATATTTAATTATTTAGTTTAGAGAGGATAGAGAGAGAGCCCAAAGAAGAGGGGCAGGAAGAGGGAAGGAGGATCTCAGGCTGACTCTGCACTAAGCACCCAGACCTAAGCAGAGCTAAATCTTATGACCCTGAGATCACGACCTCAGGTGAAACCAGGAGGGGAATGCTTAACTTACTACATCACCCAGGGGACCCAACAAATTCTGAATTTCCTTCATAACCAACTTCTAGCGGATCACGGAATTTATTAGAATTGTTAGGCACATTCTACTCTTCAGCATAACTATAAAGGAGGAGAATAAAATTCTACCAAACTTCTGTGGTGAAGGGTCATAAAAGTCTTAGTTCCTCTAAAACACTCTTCAGGTTATATCCATAGCTTTTAATGATATACTCAAACAATTTTAAAGTTATCTCCTTTTAATAAAACATACATGGCTTACTTAAAGTCAACTAGTCTTTGCATTTCAGTTCCAGAAGTTTTGATCTTTACCAGGATAGTAAAAATCATCAGTACAGAAAAACAGAAGGAAGTTGTAGCCATTTCTCATGACTGGTAAGTTCCAGCTTCATTTATCATATTTAGCCTCACAAGTTTAAGTACTTCCTGCTTCAAACCTTCTTACATTTGAATTTTATCAGTTATTTCTACACCATTTACATTCCGTCCTGAGAGTTAGAGGGAGAACTGGCAAAGTCACTGGACTCTGAGTGTCCCAAGAAGGAGGGAATGACACACCTGCTGTCACCACTGGGCATCCCACGCCATGCGCCCTGCCGCCGCCCCACCTGCTCTGATCACTTTCCTAATAGTGTGGTATCACCTGGTGATGCTGACCCACACTCACATTCCTAGACGCGACGTTATCTAGGGTGATGCTCGCTCACCTAGCCCGAGACACACACATACAAATGATCCACAAGGTACCTTCAACAGACGAATGGATAAAGAAGATATGGTCCATATAGACAATGGAATATTACGCCTCCATCAGAAAGGATGAATACCCAACTTTTGTAGCAACATGGACTGGATTGGAGAAGATTATGCTGAGTGAAATAAGCCAAGCAGAGAAAGTCAAATATCATATGGTTTCACTTATTTGTGGATCATAGGAATAATATAGAGGACAGTAGGAGAAGGAAAGGAAATGGGAAGTGGCGTAAATCAGGGAGAGGGGTGAAACATGAGAGACTTTGGACTCAGAAGCAATCTGAGGGTCTTGGAGGGGAGGAGGTGGGGGGATGGGAAAGCCTGGTGGTGGGTACTGAGGGCACGAATTGCACGGAGCACTGGGTGTGGGGCATAAACCATGAATCTTGGAACACTGAAAAAATAAAATAATGTAATAAAAAAATGTAAAAAAAAAAAGCAAATGCACCACAGCAGCGTTGTTGGTATT
Organism: Spilogale gracilis; assembly: GCA_004023965.1. Taxonomy (NCBI): domain Eukaryota; kingdom Metazoa; phylum Chordata; class Mammalia; order Carnivora; family Mephitidae; genus Spilogale; species Spilogale gracilis. The sequence continues at coordinate 9,882 of PITA01029719.1, read as the reverse complement.
AATGCAAACTTGAAAAATCCAAATGCGCATCAACAGGAAAAATAGGTGAAGTGTGGCCTACTTGTAGAAAAGAGTACTTACAACAATATGAATAAAACTAGGGCTGAAAAAAATGGAAAGAATAGTTCTCATGCAAAAGTGCTGAGGAGGGTCGCCTGCGTGGCTCAGTCCTTAAGCTCCTGCCTTCAGCTCACGTCATGATCCCAGAGTCCTGGGAAGAAGCCCTGCATCAGGCTCCCTGCTCGGCGGGAGGCTTGCTTCTCCCTCTTTCAGTCCCCCTGCTTGTGTTCCCTCTCTGGCTGTGTTTCTCGCTGTCAAATAAATAAATAAAATCTTTAGGAAAAAAGTGCTGAGGAAATGATGCAAATTACAAAGGACTAGCTCCCTACATATGTTCAAACACAGGTGAAACAAATGGTTAATTATGAACTCACAAATGGGTGGGAAGGCTAGAGATACAGTCAAAAATTATAGTCACGACTAAAAGTGGTATCAAAATGCAGATAACAAAGTCACCATCAAAGAGAGGAGAAAGCTAAGAGTTGGACAGAGGCCATCTGAAGTTCTTTCCAGGTTCCTTAACCAGGGTGTCAATATACTAATCCTTCATTTTTTTGTTATTTCTTATTATTTTTTTCTCAAGAAGTATATTTGTTGAGATTTTCCTGATCACACACAGATATGAATATAACTACTGAACACTGTATTATACATATCACGGACATTTATGTGTCTATCACTGGAAAAAACCCAGTACATTGGTTTAGCATAGTCTTAGAAGCTGGGCCAGCTTAAATCCTCAGTGAAAGCTTGTTGAGTGGAAATAAAGGCATCACCACACGACTGCCTAGGTCACACTTAAACTTACAATCTCTGATAAATCTATAGAAACTTTTCTGATCTTGAATGTTCACCATCATGGTGTTACAGGGTCCGTGTGTCATTAGTGCCTGTAGTACTTGCTCCCACTGCTTCAAGGAATGAAGAGGTACCACACGAAGAGTGGTGGGCAGCAAAGGCAAAGCTTACTGGGAAGAGTACAAAGCTCCCGCAGAGGGAGGGAACCCCAGTGGGTTGCCCCTGGAGTTTGTAAGTTTAGGGTATTCATGAGCTCTTTTGTGGAACTATCTCAAGCAATAAGGGTGTGCTGAGTAGTTCCGATCAGGACTGTGGTCACATATCTGTCTACCTATTAGGTCCATGTCCACATGCTCATGGTCTTTTTATTGCTGACATCTGGGGGCTTAGGTCTTAGCTGCTCCTCGTCCATGATATTGACAAATGTTTTGGTGGTTGTCTTATTTTGCGACATTTTGCAGAAGTCACTTCTACAAGGCTACAAAGCAGAATGTCAGTGTGGTCCTGTCCAAACTGCAGAACAGGACATTAGTGTTTTATGTTATTTTAATTGTCCTGACTCCATATTTTCTTGTTGGGGACCATGGCCCTGAAAGCCTAACTCTCCAACCAAGTTCTAACATTCCCCCCTCTGAAGAAGTGACCCCAACTGCCAGTAGGGAAAGGGGGCGTTGACCTATCTGACCACTGACCCCTACTGGTTCGGGGCCTTGAGGAAGACTGGCCATCAGGGTTCCATCCACAGAGGTCTAATGGCCCCCCCACTAGATGTTGGTAGGGGCTGTTGCAATTTGTGGCTGCAAAGACAGGACCATCTGTAGCCTGATTCCACATGAGAAGAGACAAATCAGATAGGGGCATTCAGAATTAAAGGTCGGGAAAGAAGTAGAAGGAAGATAACTAATAAAGGAGCTCTTATACCAACAACATAGGTCAGGTGGTCTCTCGTCTGGATTCCTTACATAACCTGGTAGCCCAAACAGATGACCTCTCCTCTTTGTGGATGTCTCTAAGGGCTCAGTTGTGAGAGAAGGCAAAAAATAAATAAAATTAGACATGTGGTAGCAGAATAATGGTCTCCCAAAGTGTGCACATCCTAACCCCCAGATCCAGTGACTCTGACGTCACATGGTACAAGGGACTCTAAACATAACAGTAGAAAGTGAGGAAAGATGGCAGAAGAGTAGGGGACCTTGTTTCATCTGGTCACTTGAATTTAGCCAGATATCTATCGAATCATTCTGAGCACCCACAAATGCAGACCGAGATATAAGAAAATACATCTGGAACTCTACAAATGGAAAAGCAACTGCTTTTTGCAAGGTAGGAGGTGCAGAATCATGCATATCTGGGGAAATATTAGAAGATAATTGGAGTGGGGAGCTTCCATAAGCTGGCTACTGAAAAGTGATAATATTGGATGACAAAATTGGAACCATTAGAAATCTGCTCCAGTGAGAGACATCCCTTTCTAAAAGATGCTCAGGGGATGAAAAGGGCACAATCCTAGGTGGGTCATTGTGGCCTCAGGATCCCAGGAGACACAGAGAGAACCTGTGTGCCTGAACCAATAGAGTGCCCAGGTGGCAGAGCAGGGAAACTGGTTATGGTCAACAAGCTCAGGAAGGATTCTCAGGTCCGGTCGCCATAAACCAGGAGATGTGCCAGTCGGGAGAGCACTCTTTGCCTAAACACCCAGTAAAAAGCTGGGACATACAGGCTGTTTCCTATCCCCTGAGAGATGCTAAATGGCTTCACAGCAGGATGCATGCTGGAGCCCACAAATAGGTCCCAAAGACACAGTGCAGTGATGCCCCGGGACCCTGGACTGCCCCGGGGAAGACTGCAGGGGAAGAGAGGCACGGGAGCCTGTAAACCCTGGAGCACACAGAGATGGAGACTCTTTGACCTGGAGGGTTTATTGAAAAGGGAAGAGCACAAATCTGTGACTCTGGGCCAGAGATCTGGGCACGGCCATTTTTGCTCTGACCCTCTGAAGTGGCAGAGAAAGCCTCCAGGGAACAAAGCCAAACAAACAACCACTTACACTCAGCTCATCCCCGTGACAAGGGGGTGAGGCATCTCTACACAGGCAGACATCTGAGAGGTAGCACAGCAGACCCTGACCCCAGAAGATGGACTGGAAGAACAAGAGAAAGACACATCCCACAAGATTATAAAACGTACACATCCCACAAGATTATAAAACTCCAGCACAAGGGGAAAAATAGTCTATTGAGCTCCAGGTGTTTCCTCACTACTCATTTACCCTTCAGTCTAGAATTTTCCATTTCTTTTTTGTTTCTCCTTTTCCCCATTTCAACTAGATTCTTATTTCACCAACTTGTGTTTTTAAGTCACTTTTTAACTCTTTTTCTTTTTTCACATCTGCATTTTGTTTTCTTGGCAATTTGGGGATGTAATGTCTTCTAACACGCACACCAAAATTCAATCAGGAACAAGTGGGCCTCCCTGCTTTGTCCCTGTAAGATCTCTCTTACTCTCTTCCTCTTGTGTCTTGTCTCTCTTCCTCTGCCTTTTATTATTCTTTTATTTCATTTTGGCTTTGTTTGCTTTTCTGTGGTGGCTTCTGAGAACTTTGGATTTTTTTCTAGGTTGCATTCTGCTTTGGTTGATATTTTGGCCTCTGTTCATTTACTCACCCATCCTTCCCTGGGCAGAAAGACTAGAAGGATGAAATCACAACAAAGGAAAGAACCAGAGGCATTGTTCTCTGCCACAGAGCTAATCGACATGGATATAAGTAAGATGTCAGAGATGGAATTCCAGAGAGCAATTATAAAAGTTAAAAGTTAGCCTTGAGGGCACCTAGGTGGCTCAGTAGGTTAAGCCTCTGCCTTTGGCTCAGATCATGATCTCAGTCCTGGGATTGAGGCCTGAATCAGGCTCTCTGCTCTCTGCCCTCTGCCTGCCTCTCTGCCTACTTGTGATCTGTCTCTGTCAAATAAATAAATAAAATCTTAAAAAAAAAAAAGGTTAGTCTTGAAAAAAGCAGAAATGATAATACAGAATCTCTAAAGGCAGAAATGAGCTGTAATCAGGCCAAATGTAACAATGCTATGAATGAAGGCTACTAAAGGAGAAAAATATGCAGTCAAGAATAGTTCATAAAGCTAGGTTGTCGTTGAAAATAGGAGAGATAAAAAGCTTTTAGGACAAACAGAAGCTAAAAGAATGTGCAAGGACCAAACCAGCCCCTGGGGCCCTCTAAGCAAAGGGAGAACCCAAAAGCAACATATATTAGAAAGGAAGAGAAATAATATACACTAACAGTCACCTTTTAACAAGCAATACAATGGCACTAAATTCATAACTTTCAGTAGTTACCCTGAATGCAAATGGACTAAATGCCCCAATCAAAAGACACAGGGTTATCAAATTGGATAAAAGAGCAAGACCCATTGATATGCTGTCTGCAAGAGGCTCATTTCAGACCCAAATTTAAGGTGAGGGGGTGGAAAACCATTTACCACACTAATGGCCAGCAAAAGACAGCTGGGGTGGCAATCTGCATATCAGACAAATTCGATTTTAAGCAAAAGACTATAATAAGAGATGAGGAAGGGCACTATATCATACCCAACAAGATGATCTAACAATTGTCAATATTTATGCCCCTAACATGGGATCAATTATATAAGCCAATGAATAACAAAATCAAAGAAACACATTGACAATAATACGATACTAGCAGGGGCTTTTAACACCTCCCTCACCAAAATAGACAGATCATCTAAGCAAAAAATCAACATGGAAATAAGGGTGGAGATATATATGTATATGCGTGTACACACACACACACACACACACACACACCCCAAGCAACAGAACACACATCTTCTCTACTGCACATGGAACATGCTTCAGGATAGATCACATTCTGGGTTACAAATGAGGTCTAAAAGGGTACCAAATGTTTGGGATCATTCCCTGCATATTTTCAGACTACAATGCTTTGAAAATGGAACTCAATCACAAGAGGAAATTTGGAAAGAACTCAAATACATGGAGGCTAAGGGGTATTCTACTAAAGAATGAAATGGCCAACTAGTCAATTCAGGAATAATTTTTAAGAATCATGGAAACAAATGAAAATGACTGGTTTCACAACTATGCAAAACCTAAGGGATGCAACAAAGGTGGTCTGAAGAGGAAAGCATATAGTGACATGAGCCTTTCTCAAGAAACAAAAAAGGTCAAATGCACTACGCCTAAGGAATCTGAAGAAAGAACAACAAACAAAGGCTAAACCGAGCAGGGAAAGAGAATTAATAAAGAATATAGCAGAAATCAAAAGAACCAAAAGAACACTTAGAACAAATCAAGAAAACTAGCAGCTGGTTCTTGGAAAGAATTCACAAGATTGATAAATCTTTGGCAAGACATCTCCAAAAGAAAAGAGAAAGAACCCAAATAAATACAAATCATGAATGAAAGAGGAAAGATCAAAACCAACACCAAAGAAATACAAACAATTACAAGAACTTGTTATGAGCAACCATGCCAACAAATAAGACAATCTGGAAGAAATGGATGGAGTCCTAGAGATGTATAAACCACCAACTGAACCAAGAAGAAAGAAAAAACCTGAGCAAGGAAACCATAACCAGCAAGGAAATTGAAGCAGTCATCAAAAATCCCCCCAACAAACTAGAGCCCAGGGCCAGATGGCTTCCCAGGGGAATTCTACCAAACATTTAAAGAAGAATTAATATCTATTCTCCTGAAACTGTTCCAAAATACAGAAATGGAAGGAAAACTTCCAAACTCATTTCATGAGGCCAGCATTAACTTGATCCCAACACCAAAGATCCCAGTCAACAGGAGAATTATCCACCAATATCCTCGGTGAACACAGATGCAAAAACTCTCACCAAACTACTAGCCAATAAAATCCAACAGTACATTAAAAGGATTACTCACCATGACCAAGTGGGGTTAATTCCGGGCTGCAAGGTTGCTTCAACATTTGAAAATCAATGTGATACACTACATTAATAAGGGGAAGGACAAGAACCACAGGATATTCTCAACAGATGCAGAAAAGGTATCTGACAAACTACAGCATCCTTTCTTCATTAAAACTCTTCACAATGGAGGGATAAAGGGTACATACCTCACTATCATAAAAGTCATCTAGGAAAAACCCACAGCAAACATCATTCTCAAAAGTGAAAAACTGAGCTTTTCCCTTAAAGTCAGGAATATGGCAGAGACGTCTGCTACCACCACTGTTGTTCAACATAGTATTAGAAGTCCCAGCTTCAACAATCAGACAACAAAAAGAAATAAAAGGCATCCAAATCAGCAAAGAAGTCAAATTCTCTCTCTTCCCAGATGACATGACACATTATGAGGAAAACCTGAAAGACTCCACCCCAAAACTGCTAGAACACATACAGGAATTCAGTAAAGTCACAGGATATAAAATCAATGCCCAGAAATCAGTTGCATTTTTACATACCAATGACAAGACAGAAGAAAGAGAAATTAAGGAGTCAATCCCATTTACAATTGCACCAAAAACCATAGGATACATAAATATAACCAGGGGCACCTGGATGGCTCAGGCATTAAGCATCAGCCTTCAGTTCAGGTCATGATCTCAGGGTCCTGGGACTGAGTCCCACAACAGGCTCCTTGCTCAGTGTGAGGCGTATTTCTCCCTCTCCCACCCTCCTGCTTCTGTTCTCTCTGTCACTATCTCTTTGTCAAGTAAATAAAATCTTATCAATCAATCAGTCAATCCAAGAAAAGAGGCAAAGGATCTGTACTGTGAAAACTACAGAATACTCATGAAATAAATTGAGGAAGACACACAGAAATGGAAAAATGGTCCATTCTCATGGACTGGAAGAAAAAATATTGTGAAAATGTCTATGCTACCTAAACCACTGTGCACATTCAGTGCAATCCCTGTCAAAATACCATCAACTTTTTTCACAGAAATGGAACACATAATCCTAAAATTTGTATGGAACTACTAAAGACCCCAAATAGCCCGAGGAATGTTGAAAAAGAAAACCAAAGCTGGTGTTATCACAACTGCGGACTTCAGACTCTATTACAAAGCTGTGATCATCAAGACAGTATGATACAGGCAGAAAAACAGACACATAGATCCATGAAACAGAATAGAGAGCCCAGAATTGGCCCCACAATTCTATGGTCAATTAATCTTCCTCAAAGCAGGAAAAAATTTCCAATGAGAAAATAAAAGTGTCTTCAATAAGTGGTGCTGGGAACACGGGTCAGCCACATGCAGGAGAATGAAACTGGGCCATTTCCTTACACTATACACAAAAAGAGACTCAGAATGAATAGAAGACATAAATGTGAGACAGGAATACTCCAAAATCCTTGAGGAAAACACAGGAAGCAACCTCTTTGACTTCCGCCGCAGCAAACTTCCTCATGGGCACATCATCAAAGGCAAGGGAATCAAGGGCAAAAATGAACAACTTGGACTTCATCAAGAGAAAAAGCTTTTTGCACAGCAAAGGAAATAGTCAATAAAACCAAAAGACAACTGACAGAATGGGAGAAGATATTTGCAAATGACATATCAGATAAAGGGCTGGTATCCAAAATCTATAAAGAACTTATCAAATTCAACAACCAAGGAATAAATAATCCAATTAAGAAATGGGTAGGAAAAAAAAAAAGAAAAGAAATGGGTAGAAGACATGGACAGACATTTCTGCAAAGAACACATACAAATGGCCAACAGACACATGAAAAAGGGCTCAACATCACTTGTAGTCAGGTAAATACAAATCAGAACCACAATGAGGTACCACCTCACACCAGATGGAATGGCTAAAATTAACCAGTCAGGAAGTGACAGATGTTGGCAAGGATGCAGAAGAAGGGGAACCCTCTTAAACTGTTGGTAGGAATGCAGACTGGTGCAGCCACTCTGGAAAACAGTGTGGAGGATCCTCAAAAAGTTGAAAATAGAGCTCCTTTACAGCCAGCAGTAGTTCCACTACTGGGTATTTACCCCCAAAGACATAAATGTAGTGATCCCAAGGGGCACCTGCACCCCAATGTTTAGAGTAGCAATGTCCACAGTAGCCAACCGAGGGAAAGAGCCCAGATAACCATCGACAGATGAATGCATAAACATGATATGATGTATATATACAATAGAATACTATGCAGCCATCAAAAAAAATGAAATCTTGCCATTTTCAGTGACATGGATGGAACTAGGGGGTATTATGCTGAGTGAAATAAGTCAGAGAAAGACAATTATATAATCTCAATGATATGTGGAATCTGAGAAACAACATAGGAGATCATCAGGGAAGAGAGGAAAAAATAATCTGAGAAACAACATAGGAGATCATCAGGGAAGAGAGGAAAAAATAAAACAAGAAGAAACCACAGAGGGAGACAAATCCTAAGAGTCTCTTATCTCTGGACTCAAACTGAGGGTTGCTGGAGTTTCGGAAAGGGGATGAGAGGGACGGGGTGGCTGGGTGATGGACACTGGGGAGAGTATGTATTATGGGGAGAGCAGTGTATTGTGTAAGACTGATGAATCACAGACCTGTACCCTTGACACAAATAATACATTATCTGTTCATTAAAAAATAAAATAAATTTTAAAAATGCATAGAAGTGTTAGCATATTATAGAGTCATTTAACAGGTTGACTAGAACATGAAATAAAATAGCGTTTTAAGATGGAAAAAATGGTGCATCTGTGGAAACAATAAAATGTCTCTTCAAAAACTTGAACACCGTATTCCACTTCAGCATATGGACTCAAAAGACCCGAAAGCAAAGACTTGAGCAGATATTCACGTGCCCTTACTCAGGGCAGCGTTTTTCACAACAGCCAAAGGTGAAAGCAACCCAAGTGTGCACTGACAGATGACTGGATAAGCATAATGTGCTATATGCACAACAGAACACGAGTCAGCCTTAAAAACGGAGGGAGCTCTGACACAGGCTACAACATGGATGGAATCTAGAAGTCATTACACGGAGTGAAATCGGCCCGTCCCAGAAGCACAGATAGTGTATGATTCCACTTGTCTCAAGTATCTAGAGATGCAGTTGAGTGTGGCTGCAGGGGCTGGTGGGGAAGGGGAATGGGGAGCTAGTGTCTAATGTATACAGAGTCTCTTAGGGAAGAACAAAAGTATTCTAGAGAATGATGTGCAACCACGGAACTCAGCTGAGCCATAGAATTGTGTACTGGAAATATTTGAAGTGGTCAAAATTATAATGTTTAGTCATAGTGAAAAAGTGAATGAAGGACTGATTCATGTCACAATGTGGATGGACACTGAAGACAGTCCCAGTGACATTAGCCATATAAAAATACCACTCAGACTGGAATCATCTGTGCTCTTTACATCCATTAAGGTTACCCAAATAAAGGAAAGTGTCAGGAGCAGTCCCAGAAAAAGAAAACTGTACCGGAATGGAGAAAGATCTCTCAGACAGGCAGGCAGGTGGACACAGCGGAAGTGGGCCTGTGGTCGTCTTTAGAAGGGGGTCCCTGTAATGATCTCCTTGTTCCAGGATACATGGTCTGGCAGGACATTGGCCCTGAATGGGATCAAGCACACTGAAGCATCCCCTTTGAAGTGGAAACGTGGTAAAGGAATGACAGCTGGGGCATCCGAGTGTGGAGGTAAAGCATATCTGCGCTGCTGTATCAAGCTGCTGTATCAAAGCACCACAGAGGAAATGACTCCTCCAAACAACCACGTTAGCATCGCAGCCCAGAAGCAGAAAGGACATCCAACTTCGGGAGGGAGGCCAAGCGCCCCCAGATCCAGTTCACCCACCATGGAGAGGCCACTCGCCCTTGGAGGAGGCCTCATGTTAGAAAACACTCGGGGAAGGATTAAATTGGGGGCCTTGTGTCTTGGGTACAGCAGGGAAGTGGGACTCGGAATTCCCATTTGCCACATGGCCCCACCACAGCCTGGTTAGAACCATGAAAGAGCATGAAGGGAAGCCTCACTAAAGTGGACTGGGCAC
>PITA01029718.1:0-17483 GCA_004023965.1 Spilogale gracilis | reverse complement strand
CTGGGTCACCCCTATGGCCTTCATTTGGATTTCCAAAGGACAGCCAGGCCAGAGACTGCTGTGTGGAGGTCAGGGCCACATCCAGTTCCCTGACCTTCGTGCCTCAGCCTCGCGGGGCCTGGAGGCTCGGTGTGAGCTGCCTTCTAAATGACCAGGGGCGAGGGAAAAACAGATCCCACGCCTGACTGCCCTCCTGGCCCAGCCACTGAAGGATATTTTTTAAGCACTTTGTGACTTTTAATTTCAGACTTACAAAGCAGTAGCAAAAGTATTGCGTAAAATCCTTGTAGAGTCTACACCGAGATTCCTTACATGTTAAAGTTAGTCCATTTTGCTTTCCCCTGGGCACACACATGTGTGTACAGGGATAAATGCCTCTGTTTTCCTGCGTGTTTTGAGAGGTAACACCTTAGTTTGTATTCCGTAGAAACAAGGGTGTTTTCTGACATCTCCGCAATAACACTTTGGAAATCAGCACCCACCTGACGCAGTCATGAAAGCAGAGCCCTTCTTCAGATGCCACTCAGTGCTCCACTCAGGCCCTCGATAGCCGGGTTGCCAGGCCCTGCCCTGCAGCTTCCTTGACTCTGGAGCAACCCCTCCACCCATGAACTTCACATTTTTGAAGGATCCAGCCAACCCTGGTCCATACTGGGGCTCAGCTTGGGTTTCCCCATGTTTCCTCGAGGTATTTGGGGTCATGCAAAAGCGGCCCTGCTCACCCAAGCCTCCTCCTAACAGGGGCCACTAAACTAGCCCAGCCTGTATGTCCTCACCCTGCAGCGGAGTTTGGGGCCCAACAACAAACATCCTCCTGAGCACCCAGGTGGGCCGATGAGCCGGCCTGTGGTACTCGGTGTGTCTCAGAGCAGAGAGTCTGCCCTGACACGCTGGTGGAAGGGCCCCCGGGGTGTTGCTTCCCTCCATGTAGGCCATCATACTCCCTGCCCAGTGTGGTCCCACCACCACCCAGAGGATAGGGGGGTGCACTGCTCGTGCCCCCTGCTGCTGGCAGCCTGTCCTGGAGTTCTGGTGGGCTTCTGTCCCGAAATCTCAAGTGTAAAAGACAGGCGGGTGTGTGATACACTTAGAAATGCTCCCTTCAAAAGTCACACAAGGGGTCACCTGGGTGGCTCAGTGGTTAGGCATCTGCCTTCAGCTCAGGTCATGATCCCAGGGTCCTGAGATCAAGCCCCACATCTGGCTCCCTGCTCAGTGGGAAGCCTCCTTCTGCTCTCCTACTCCCTCCTGCTTGTGTTCCCTCTAGCTGTGTCTGTCTCTGTCAAATAAATAAATGCAATCTTTAAAAAAAAAATTCACACTTAAGGATGTTTGGGTGGCTCAGTTAGTTAAGTGGCTGCCTTTGGCTGAGGTCATCATCCCAGGGTCCTGGGCTTGAGCCCCACATCGGGCTCTCTGCTCTGCCGGGAACCTGCTTCTCCCTCTCCTCCTGCCTGCAGCTCCTCCTGCTTGTGCACTCTCTTTCAAATAAATAAAGAAATAATCTTAAAAAAATCATACTTAAAAGGTAGGCATTCCAGCGGCAGTGTTTTATTGGCCTAAAACACGTGTTCATGCCTGTGTGTGCACGTGTGTGTGCATGTGTGTGCGTGAGAAGAAGAGGCCTCTTACTTCCTATTGTGAAATGAGGGAATAAATCTTCGTTACACTGCGGAAATGTGAAGATCTATAGGGTGGACAGTATTAGTGGAATTTAGCTGAAGTGTGCCTATCACGTAACTGTCTTCCTGAACTAGACCCACTTGGTTCGCTCCGGGAGCCCTCACTGTGTGCTCAGACCCAGTCCTGGCTCCTGGCCCTGGAGAACTCCTTCGCCAACATGCACAGGGCCTCCCCAGAGCACCTTCCCTCCTAAACCCAGCTCACAGGATTTAGGTCCCTGGCTTCCACCTTCCACTTTCCGTCTTCCTGCTTCTGCAGCCTGAGGCCTTCGAGAGCCCCTCTGTGAACACGTCACAAGGAGGGCCTGGGCCAGCCCTCAGAAGGTGGCTTCGGTTTTCTGGGGTGCTTCTTTGGCAGCAGTGAATGCTGGTGTAAGGGCCCAGCAGTGGGAAGGTACCTCTGTGTGCGTGAGATTGGCGGGGTTGTAAACAGCTGGTGTTCTTGACGTGCAGGTCGTGGCTGGGATGAACTACTACTTGGACGTGGAGATCGGACGAACCACATGCACCAAGTCCCAGCCCAGCTTGGACAGCTGTCCCTTTCACGAGCAGCCACACCTGATGAGGGTATGTGCCTGCGGGCGCACCGTGTGATGACACTGGGGGTGTGCGTCTACACGAGTCGGGGTGCGTGCGTGCGCAGGACTAGTTTGAGTTTTTAGAGGGTTTTAGCTGAGCTGCTAAATTGGGGCACCGTGTGCCGTGTGGGTGCTTGCTGGGGAGAGAGATGACCCCTTAATCCCAGCTTCAGCCACTAGAACAGATTAGAGGGAATGAGAGGCTTGTCAGCGCCACAATCCTCCGGTCCTGCCCTGCTCACCAGATGAGGATGGGCGGGGCACACTCCCCCCCCCCCCCCAGCCTCCTCGCTCCCTGTGTCTTTGGGTGTTCCTGAACTCTGATCCTAGCCCCTCCGTCCTTCCCTCTGCACCTCTCTTAGTGCTGGCCCATGGGAGGTTGCAGGGACTTGGGGGCAGCCCCTTGTCCGTCAGGAGCTCTGACCTTGCAGAGACTGCCCCTTAAAGGGATGTGCAGGGGGGTGGGTTTGTGGAGTCCTGCTGGCTGGAGTTAGGGGACAGGGTCCCGCGTCCTGGACTTAGGGGTGGGTAAGGTGACTGAGAGGGCACTGCCAAACCCTGCTTGGTGTTCTGGGCTTCAGCACTGTGGGGGCTGAGAACCCCACCACCCCCTTCCTCACTCACCCCCACTTCTGACACCTTGAGGTTGGGCATAATCCTAACTCTTCTTCTCTCTTCCTTTCACAGAAAGCACTCTGCTCTTTCCAGGTATATACTGTCCCCTGGATGGGCAAGACCTCCTTGGTGAAGTCCAGCTGTCGAGATGCGTAGATGGTCCTGTGACAGGCTGGGCCGCTCTGTCCTTTCCCCCACCCTCACCGCTTTGTAGAGCTCCTAAGCTTTATAATGGCTTTGCCCAAGTGATGCCCCCTCAGTGTCCTAGTCCCAGGAGGCAAATAGAGAAGGTTCTGGGGCCTTTCTTGAACAACTCAGCAACTCTTAACTCCTTTAATTGCTTTCCAAATGCACCAGTATATAGTACATGTAGTCTGTTCTATCTTAATAAAATGTAACATCAGCTGCCTCTTGAGTTATTTACTGTCTTGAGAATATATACAGAAGGGTTTCAGCAGTGCCTTTAAGAGCTCCTAGTCCCACTGACTTTAGAGGGCAGGCAAGGAGGAGAGAGCCGACAGGCTCCTGGAGGGGAAGTCAGGAGTGCATGCTGCCACTTTGGGGATGACTGAGTTAGGAACAGGCTGGGAACCGAGGCCTCATGCCGGGGTGGCCCCTGGTAGTCACACAGGGGAGAGGAGAGGCCCTAAGCTGCTGATCCTAAAGACTCGGATGCTGTATTAGTAAAGGAGTCAGATGGTGACAGAGTGGACAGGAGGGAGGGGTCACATGGAGCCCGTAGCCAGGGCCATCCTGACTGCCAGGTCAGTTTCAGCCGTATGTGCTGAGCTCACACTCCTGGGCGGATTTTTATGGGTCACGTTGTTCAGAAACTAAATAAATAATGGTTTATGTATGTTTTTCCTACAAAAGCCTGCAGGCGCCTGCAGCTGACGAAGTGTATAGGTGTATATGTCACTACTGGAGAAGTGTCCATCAGAATCAAAGTGAAATAGGCTGAAAACACCACCTTCAGACTGGTTTCCAAAAAGTGGCTTCTGAAGTGTTTTATGAGTTTGCACCCCGCCTATTTTCTGGGGTCCCATTTAAAATCAGTCCTTGTGTAGAGCTTTGTGTAAGGGATGTAGAATTGAAACCATAAACAGGATTGCCATAGAGTGGGCTTGCTTCTTATTCTGAAGACTTTGGAATTAATGCCATCATTCTGTAGACGAGTGGGTACCTCAGAACCCCAGTAGGAAATACCCAGCCCTAAGCAAAAGAAAACACACACCTGGGCCCCTGTGCTGCCCTCATAGGAGCGGGGTGAAGTTCTCCCACGGAGCTGGGGCCGTGTGCCCCCCTGCATGGGGCAGAGCAGCATGGGTGAAGTCTTGTGGCCGGCTGCTCTGAACACAGAAGGTGAAGTGACAGAGGGAACCCCCCAAGATGGCCCCAGTCCAGGCGCTCGAGGAACAAGGGCTGCGCCCAGAGGTGCAGCCCAGGACAATGCTGGGAAGGGTGGGATGGGTTCCACCCTCCAGGGGACTAGCGGGACCCCAACAAGACTGTGTGCCCGTCTCCCCTCATGTTCACCATTATGAAAGAAGAGGCACGATTGCTAAGAGAGTCGTTCAAAATAGAGTCCACAGGACACAGCAGAATTCGGGCCTGTCACCGCTGTCCTCTACAGTCCTCTGAACCTTGGCCAGTCGCATCTGGGCCACCTGGAGCACAGCCTTCCCCTTTGGACCCAGAGACACTGTGACACCTGTTTGCTGAATAGCCAATCGTGTGAGACAGTAAGGATGAATTCTGCCAGCCATTCTTCAAAGCAAGTCAGGAAACCTTGGGTTTTGCCTCCGTAAACCTTTACTTGCAGTTCCAGGTTTGGGGCACACTGGATTTCAGGGGCCTCTGTGTCTCCTCGGTCACAATCCTTAAGTCCCCAAAGAAACACTCTGGCTGTTTGACAGTCTCTTCCTGATGGACACTAGACTTAGCGAATGGGTTGGGGTCAGAGAGGCAAAGCACTGCCCCCAGGCTTTATGAGGTGGAGTGTGAGCCTGGGCCTCATCCCTGCAAGGGTGCACGGACTTGGGGGTGTGTTGGTGGGGCTGGGGGAACCTGGCAGAGCAGAGAGTACACAGAAGTGGTGCCCTGCGGCTAGGGCCTCCCTGCAGGGTCTTTCCTACCTTGGTGAAAAATCTTGGGTTTACCCAAACAACCAGCATGCAGGCACCAGAACGAAATGCTGATTTCCCGTAAAATCATCCCTTTGTGGACCCATTTCCAGTTCTGTTTTCCTTGTGGAGGTGGGAAGTGCAGAGCTATACACGTGGCTTGGCTCATCCGCAGCTCTGCTCGCCTCCTCCCACCGCGAGGCCTGGTATCCCACAGCTCCCACCACGGGTTCAGGTCACTGCCACCGCGGGCGCGCCGAGGTCATGGCAGGCCTACAGGTGCCATAGCCCCGGGGCTCTGGGCAAAGTGCTGTGACCAACAGGCCCTGTGACCTGATGTCACGTAGATCAGTGTGTCTATGGGTGGAATCAAGAGTCCCAGCAACTTTTATCTGCGTGATTTTGTTTTTATTTAAATATAACTGTCATTATGAGAATTACATAAGTAGCTTTAGCATAGCGCTAGGCTCTGAATAAACACTACAGTTTGGTATTTTTTCATTGATCTGGTTACATATTATGGACTTTAAACCTGGCCCCCATAGTCTTTGACACTCCTTGCAGTGAGAGGTGGGTCCGTGAGCTGCATCGTGACTCTGGGCCAAGGAGCATCATGGAAAATACGTACCAGGATTAACCTGGGCCCTTGGAGGCTCCTCGCCCTGCTCCCTGGCCTGGGAGTGTGGGTTCCGCTCACCTTCTCTGCTCCCTGAGACTGCTCCAAGGGCACAGCCTGGAGGCGGTGATGTGCTGAGGCCATCTGGATGGTGTATGGGGACTGACCCCCGTCAGAACCTCTTTTATAAACTTGTAAGATTTGGCAGATGAGTCAGGGGTCCATTCAACTTGCTGCCACCTAAGAGAAGCCTCGGATGTGCCTTCCCTTTGCTTATGAAAATCGCCATTTATCAACCTGGAGGGACCTGACCTTTCTCAGCCTCTCCCTGCCCTGAGTAGAGGGGCAGTCTCAGATTACACTGGGGAAGCTTCCAAGGGCCGTGTGTAGGCTTCAAATGAACAGGGCAGAGGAAGTGGCCCTGTGACCCCGTGACCTCCAAGGCAGGGTCAGAGCTTATCCCAGGGCTTCTGCCTGCATCCCTGGACACGTGCCTTGTGGGACGCCAGCATTCCGTAAGGGGCCTGGCTCGCCAATACCGTCGTGTTGGAGATGCCCGCTGCAGGAATGTGGCCCGGCCGAGGTGCTGGCCACGTGAATGGGCCACCATGGACATCCAGCCCGACTGAGCTCCCCAGTGACTGCAACACCGCCCGTCATCTGACTGCAGTCACGGGGGGGGGGGGGCGCCCAAGCAAGAGCTTCTCACCTGTTTCCTTCCCAAACCCTGGGTCCACAAAGCCATGAGCAAGAGAAAATGGTTGTTGTCCCACACCTCCCAGCGCTGGGGTGATTCGTCACACAGAAGTAGTGTCTGGGAAATACCAATCATATGTGTGTGGGGGCGTGCATGGGTGTGTGTACACACACGTCGAGTGGGGTGAAGCCCAGGCACTCAGAGCCAGCTGCCCTGGGTGAGAGAGCCACTGACCGGGTGACCTGCCCAAGCTCCTGTCTCACAGCCTCACTTGTCACCAGCCAGGGGACCAGAAAGCAGGAGTCCCCTCCTCATGGGGTCATGGAAATTAATGTGTCCTTACCTGTAAAGCTCTTTGGTTCAGTTTGTCACATAAATACATATTTTTATGCCAGTCAGAATATTAACAGCTTTTCATTTTATTTGGCATAAGTTTTTTGTTTTTCTTTTAAGATTTTTATTTATTTACTTGACAGAGAGAGAGATCACAAGTAGGCAGAGAGGCAGGCAGAGAGAGAGGAGGAAGCAGACTCAGGCCGAGCAGAGAGCCTGATGTGGGCCTCGATCCCAGGACCCTGAGATCATGACCTGAGCTGAAGGCAGAGGCTTTAATCCACTGAGCCACCCAGGCGCCCTATTTGCTATAAGTTTAACTCCATTTTTCTTTTTCTTTTTTTTCTTTTATTTATTTGACAGAGAGAAACACAGCCAGAGAGGGAACACAAGCAGGGGGAGTGAGAGAGGGAGGAGCAGGCTTCCCGCCGAGCAGGGAGCCCGATGTGGGACTCGATCCCGGGTCTCCAGGATCATGACCTGAGCCGAAGGCAGTCGCTTAACCAACTGAGCCACCCAGGCGTCCCTTAACTCCATTTTTCAAATGACATTATTAGTTTTTTTTCTGTAAGGTTTCCAAGAACTGCCTCAAAAGGCCTTCGTTTGTGTCCTGAATTCCTGTGACATCCTGTCGGTGTCTGTACTTTTCCGTGCCAACTACCCCATTTAAAATATAATGGTTTTATATTTCTTAAGTAAGGACCATTCTCTTTATTCTTTTCTGAATTTTATTTCTGAGTATGTTGTATTTATTCTCCTTGATGATTCTTCCCCCAGTTCAAAAAGTAGAACTAGGACTATATTGAATATATATTCTGATCGGGGGGAAAAAAGGCAACATCTAATATTTGGGTTTTTCATTTTGGAATGTCATATATTTTGCGATGTATTTATGCTTCTATTACGTCCTTCGGAAGTATAAAGTTTTTATGCATCTTTTTTATTTCCTGTAAAACCTATGCCTGGATATTTTACATTTTTGCCAGGAATATCTTGCCATTGTGTCTTTCACCAGTCACTATAAAAGAAAATGACTGAGTTACATGTTTTCCTTTTATTTTGGTGCTCATAATTAATAGACCCTTAGAGATCTGGGTTTTTATGGTCCATCACTGCTACCAGAAGCAGAACAGGAGTGAACTTGGACAAGGTGACAAGACCCTTTAGAAGATGCAACCAGAGAAGGCCAGCCCTGCCCCAAGCCTAGAGACCCAAGCCGGAGACTAGCACTGAGACAATAGCAAAATTACCCATTCCTTTTCCTCATGCTCTACTGTGCTGACAAATACACATAAAACTGAGCTGCAGTCCCTCACTTGAGAGTCAAAATAAGGAGCTTTTTCAAACCACCTTTTATCTGTTCTCTCACCGTTGGAACTGGGGCTCCAGTGGGACCCCTCAGATCACAGTACCCGAAGTTTATTCAGGCAGGGGTCAGATACACGCAGGGGTCATTTGGAGGTTATCCAGGGTTCCAGCACCTCAAGACCTTATAAGGTGCATACGCAATCTCAGGTGACTTCACATGCAGTCACCTGGGGAGCTTTAAAAAGCACTAATACCTGGTGTCACTCAGAGAAATTCTGACTTAATTGATCCCGGCTCGGGCCTGGGCACCGGGATTTTGTATGACCCAAGGAATCACTGAACTGTATAACCCAATTTGATTTCCTGGCAAAGTACAGTTGCTTCTGAAACACCTGTTCCAAACATGCTTTTGACAGCAAGTTTCTCCCCAGACGCACAGCCAAGCCCCTCCTCGATTCCCAGTAAATAAAACACAACCAAACAAGACTAAATGAAAGTGTCCTTCGTGCAGAGCACGTCAGGTCAGTGAGCTTCTGTGCAGATCTCCGCAGCTCAGCACGTGTCATCCCCCCCAGCCCTGGCACCCCTGGCTTGGCGATGGCCTTGGCGTCAGTTCCAGAGGTGGCTGCCCTTTGCTTTCTACCCCACCAAGTCACTGACCTCATCTGTCTTACTGGTTCCTCTTTCCCTCAGCATTGTCCGTTTGTCTACCCACCCTTCCCTCCAGATGCCTCAGAAGGTTCAAACCCTCCCTCTGTAGGGTAGAACAGTTCAGCCCTTTCTGGATTTTCCCAGTCAGGAAGGTGTTCAGAAAAGATCCTGATGAACAGGAGCCAACATTTTGGTGAGGAACTTTTAATCATGAAGAGCAATGCTTCTTTTTCCTTTACTCACATTCAGTCCCCTGAGGGACAGACGAAGAACAATGTCCAGTCTTCCTGAACGGCCATTAGCTGGTATTTGGTGCCAAGGACTGTTTACCCCACAGGCTGTGTGCATTCCTCCCCGGTCGCCCTGTCCACGTGAAGGCAGCATCATAAACAGTCCCTGACATCAGTGCTGACTCACAAGCCAGGGGCAGCCTGGCCTTCTTGTGATAACCATGAGGAGGCCATCCAGGTGGTGACGCACCGGCCTTCCCTCTCCTCCACCGGTGTGCGGGCAAGCTGACACCACCCTCTGGGCCATGACTTGGAGGATGTGATCTGGCTAAAGCAGTAGAGCAGCCAATCTCCCCCAAGCCTTAGTGACGTGCTTCGGGGATGTGACAGAAGTCTGGCCACCTGGGATCATGAGAGTTGTCTTCATGGAGTTTTCTTTCAGCTATTTGAATGGCAGGCTCTCTTTTTGGCTAGGCATAAAGATGAGAAGACAGGAGGTCCAGAGCAGCTGTTTGAAAACGAAGTCAAATGACAGGAGCCATCAGAATGGAATCGAGAGACAGCAAACACGAGTCCCTGCTTCTAGCAGTGCCAGATGTCAGCCCTCCCCGTAGACATCTTAGTGATGTGAGACGGTCGTCCCTCTTCTTCCGGCCTGTCAGGTTTTCTAGCTGCCACAGCCCAAAGGCCAGAAACCTTAAACAAAACAAAACAAACAATACCTAGTCGCCCCACCCACCTAGGGGTCCATCATCAAAACTTGGGCCCAGAAATCAGTGTCTCCTTTGCAATCAAATGAAAAACTATCCTCAGAGGGCCCTCGGGATGGATCTGTCCCAGGGTTGATGGGACTCTCTAGTAAGAGATTGTCCGTGAAGCCTGAGGAGTTATTTCCTTAAGTGGCCGAAGGAGAACTAATAATAAAATTAAGGGGGAAACCTGGCAAATTCCAGTAGATAGCGCGGCAGTAGATACACTCCCTACTTTAAACCCCTTTGCTCCAGAGCCTACAGAAAGCCTCAGGAAAAGCAGAGCCAGGCAGGAGTGAGGATTCCTACCAGTGTCACATCTTCTGGATCTCCGCCTCTCCAATCTAGTCAAGAGAGGAAGGCAGAACTTCCTGTTGTCCTTTCATTTCCAAGTTCAGACTCTTGTGAATATGGTTTTGAGGTGTCTATTGGTCATCGATCAGTTTCTTTCTGAGGTAATGAGGGAGCAGAAAGCAAGCTGAGGACGAAGCAGAAGCTGACCCTCCACAACGCCCCTGCACCATGGAAGGTACGTGACATTCCTCACGCACTCCCGGCTGCCCTGACCCGAAGGAAAGGAAAAACCTAGATCGCAATCCTGCAAGGCATGAGTCTCCCTCAGTTTACCAGTGTCTTAGCGACCTACAAGAACAAAGCATTTCTGTCGATAGCCTAGCTTCCAGAAGGAAATGTACAATTAAATGTCTTTATAATCTGCAGCCCACTGTCAGATACTTGAAGCAGGCAGAGGGCAATGTTCTCCAGGAAGTTCCCAACTATCTTCCTGTTACTGTCTTGCTAGAGGGAAAAATAACCTTGACAATGGGAAGGCCTCCAGTACCCTCCAGTATCTTGTAGGTGCTCTTTTAAAAGTTCTTTTAACGCCTCCCTTTTTCCTTACCACCTCCAGCCCAGTAGTACATAATCAGCCACTCCGCACAGCCCCAGGCAGCAGCTCTTTCTGCCCTCGGGTCCTGTCCTCATGCTTTAATAAACCACCATTTTGCACCAAAGACATGTCAAGAATTCCTTCTTGGTCACTGGCCCTGGACTCCACCCCACTGAACCTCATATATTCCAAAACGTCGGAGACAGCTATTACCTTCTTGTGACCTGAGAATTTTGCTTGCCCACCATCAGGTTGGACGCCCCCAACATACGGCCAGACAGGAATGTGGGCTGCACTCCATTTGCAGCGAGGGGCCTACTGGCTACTGCCAACTCCAGGGAAATCGTGTCTTTCTTCCTTTTGGCTCTACTTCGGCTCTAAATCCTGGGAGAATGGTATATTTTGCACCCTGTTGAGGGACATTTCTTGTAACCATGGGGTTGTTCAGTACTGTTTGTCCCAGATGAAACCTGGCAAGATATTTGAAAGGATTTTTTTTTTTTGGAAATAGTTTGTGGTCAGAAGTTAGCCAGACTGGAAGCTAATATTGGGAAGGCCAACAGAAAACTTCTTTCCAACCCTCTTCCCTAAGCTAAATGAAACTAGGTACCCAGAGGGAAAGACAAGCATTCCAAAGACAAATGGCTCTAAATAGAGAACACAGGAATTTTTTTATTCCCATTTTTGTTGAAGATTGTCTTTCTGATATAAAAAAGCAAATTGATAACAAAGTGGATGACTGGCTCAGCCCCCTGATAGCATTCAGATGGTTCTTTCAGGAATTGAAATAATTATTTTATTCTACAAATTGAGTTTTTACAAGAACAGAAATGCAGAAAGGGTCCATTCACCTAAGCAGTTCAAAGCTCCACTATTCATCTCAAAAGACTTGTAGGCATTGTAAAATATCTGGACTTAGGAAACAAAAATCCTCTTGCAGGAACTTGCATTATTTTTCTGTGCCTTGGAGATGTAAATTTTCTACCCAGTCTTCCTAGGAATGACCCACATTTTTGAAATGCTAACTTCAGGTAGGTAAGTCTTGTCAGAGGGAAAATAAAGGCTAGTATAGGAAAATATATTTTTGAAACTTTGGCATAAATACTATTGAAAAGCTTAAGCTATCTAAGCAGGTAGCCTTAAATTATTCCCTCTGCCAGAAACATAGTTTGGATCCAACTGTACTTGTGCAAACTAGTGACATTTGTCCTATGGTACCTCTTCCATGGCTAAAATTTTAAAACAAAACTAGAAAATCTGGGTATTGGTCTATATGTTTATGTATACATGTTATAGCTGTGTAGGTTTTTTTGTACCTACAGCTGGTATTATAAAATTTATTTTGTAAAGAGCTCTATTTGATTGACTTAGAGAAAATAAGTGCTCTATAAATATACTTTTTTATAGAAATATACTCAGAAATACAGAAACAAATGTTTTTCAAGCTCATGTGGTCTAAGTTAATCATCAGTAAATAAAAGTTAGCTTAAGTTTGTTGCTTTAATCAAAACAGCTGTGTCTTCAGAGTTACCAGCATTAAATATAAATGTGAAAATATATTTTTTGTTTTACTGAGGTTTCCAGAAGTCGAATAAGCTCATGTTGAATCTGTTAACAAAATTCATTAGCAAGAAAGATTGCTTAAGATGATGGTTAACTGGGGGTGCCTGGGTGGCTCAGAGGGCTAAGCGGATGCCTTCAGCTCAGGTCATGATCTCAGGGTCCTGAAACCGAGCCCCCGACATCAGGCTCTCTGCTCTGCACGGAGCCTGCTTCCCCCTCTTTCTCTGTCTGCTTCTCTGCCTATTTGTGATCTGTCAAATAAAATAAATAAATAAATAAAATCTTTAAAAGAAATAATGTGATTTACAATAAGAAAAAATACATATTTTTAAAAATATTTAACTGTTCACTGTCTCATGAATTTTTTTTAAAGATTTTATTTATTTATTCGGCAGAGAAAAACACAGAGAGAAGTACAAGCAGGGGGAGTGAGAGAGGGAGAAGCAGGCTTCCCCCTGAGCAGGGAGCCTATGGGGCTTGATCCTGGGTCTCCTGAGATCATGACCTTAGGTGAAGGCAGACACTTAACGACTGAGCCACTCGGGCGCCCCTCATGAATTTTTTTTTTAAAGATTTTATTTATTTGACAGAGAGAGATCACAGTTAGGCAGAGAGGCAGGCAGAGAGAGAAGAGGAAGCAGGCAGGCTTCCTGCCAAGCAGAGAGCCTGATGTGGGCCTCAATCCCAGGACCCTGAGATCATGACCCAAGCTGAAGGCAGAGGCTTTAACCCACTGAGCCACCCAGGTGCCCATGAATTTTTTTTTATTAAAAAAAAAAAACAAAAACAGTTATGCATTATTTAGTGCAGGTGAATTATATGTAAGTAAGACATAAGTTTATAAATTTTTCAACTGTTTAGGAAAACTATCTTTGGTAACTTTGGTGTAGGAAGGAAGATATTAGAGTTTGACATTGGGGTTTGAAGTCAACAGCCAAGAAAATTCTTAAGATATTTTTGGTGCAAAATGGTGGTTCATTAAAGCACAGGGACAGGACCTTTGGGCAGAAAGAGCTCCTGCACCGCGGTTGTGAGGAGTGGCTGATTATATACTACTGGGTTGGGGCAGTGAGTAAAAAGGGAGAAAGAGCACCTACAAGATACCCAAGATAGCAGAGGCCTTGCCTTGTTAAGGTTGCTTCTCCCCCACTAGCAAGGCATTAACATTACGGTAGTTGGGAGATTCCTGGAAGAATGTCCCACTTGTCCCACCCAGGAGTGGTGGTGGGGGAGGCTGCAGGGTGTTAACTTCTGCTTTGTCTCCAGCCAGAGTTCTGTTCCCTCATTTCCCCCTGAACCATTTGACCCTTAAGTCTTTAAGGTTATTGAAGGTGGAAGGGTCTCATCTTCTGTAACATCTTCCTGCTGAATAGGGGCATAGAGATGTCCCTACCTATGGGTCAGTACTGGTCAGGTGGGGAATGTACAGGGAGCTACAAAAGGGGGAAGCAGCTAAACCAGACACTGTCAACATACGAACCTCCTTGAGTAGAAAGGATCATCTGTTAGCTGGAAGCCATGGCAGCAAAGGAGTCCTGCCACTAGGAAGGGAGACACCGAAAATAACAGAATAAAGTTAATACTATAACTGAGAAAGAGAAGTCCGAATAAAAGACCTTTGACAGTTGACATCTGATAGTTTTCCTCCAGTCCAGAGTTTAAAGCAATCACTAAAGGAAAGAGATCATTGAAAGTGCCAATTTTGAGTATTCATGTCAGTTAGAAATGCAGAAGTATTTAGCGGTAATCTGGGCTGTATGCATAGCATTCTGTTTTTATCCTAACTCCAGTTTTAGCTTGTGTAACAGTTAAGGCATTTAATGCCATTCTATTATGTAGAACCACTTCATGCATTTGTGTTACTTCAGTATTTAGTGGAGAAATTCTTGTTTTGAGTGTCATTTAGGACTTTGACCATGTATTTAAGAGTTTCCACGTGTCAAACAACATTCTCCAGTCTCAAAGAGGTAGCAAAGATGGATGCCTGGTGGTTATACCAATGTGACACAAACCATGTCCACCATTGTTTTTAATTTGAAAGATTAGCTGTGTTGGTAATGGTTTCAGTAATGTGTCCATCCAGGCAAAACCCAGACTACAGTGGCCTATCCAGTCTGGGGAAGCCATGGCCACAAGTTAGAGTCCTGTAGCCATCGGGTCCCAGCCAGGAGCCACTCACATAATACTGGGCCTCTTTGAAGTGTAGTCGGATTTCAAGGGCCACTCAGTTTTGGAGGGCCATTCTTTGAACATGCAACCATTTTAGGCCCATATCTGATTGGGAAGTCATGGCTTGATGATGATCCATATTTGGAGTCAGTGTAGGTACTTGAGGCTTTTGCCAATCACAAAGTACAGTTGGGCATTATCGTCTCTGCTTTTGGGGAAAACATTTGCTGATACGGCTTTGGCCTCAACAGTCTATTAGACTGACGATAGCATAACCCATGCAGTTTTTCTTGACTTATTCCATGAAACTACTGTCACTAGTCTTAATTAAGGAGGAATTTCTGGCAAGAGGGGTAATACTTGTCAAGAGATAAGGGCACCCCCAAGTCGTCATCCAGTCCAATCACAAGGAAAGTGGGGTCATCCATTATCTCCACAAAACCATAGTTAACCCTAGGGAGTGGGGTATGCCCTGGCTTTAGGGAAGGATTTTGTCACCCCAGCCACAGAGAATTGCTCAAGGTGCTACGGAGCTATACAGCTGTTGGGGAATCAATCCTCCAGAAGAGAGAACAACAATTCTCCAGTTGTTCAAATAATCAGATGCCCATGGAATAAAAAGCACGAAGATTGTGTATGCACTATTGGGGCAATTTCTCTGAAGTTTACCTCAAGTTGCTAGCTTAGGTAAACAACAAACATTTAAAGACAATCAGATCTAGAATTTAACACTCACAAAGTGTGTTATTGAAACTTTTTCTTTTTGCTCTCTAAAATAACCCTCATTTCCAGAGATAGCCAAATCAAGACTAATTTGCTTATAAAATAAGTCCAGTCTTAACAAACTCGGTGTGTTAGTTTACCTAAGCTCAGCAAGAATAGTGATTAATCACATAGATCTTTTAGAATCTGCTTTGTTGGAACTTTTTGTAAGGAATCTCTGGCTGAACTTTTGGTAGCCTCTCCAGGCCAGAAGCCAAGCCCAGTACTTGCCATGAAACACGCCTGCGATATACCTGTAGATGTGGGCAGATTCCTCTCTGTGAAGTTTCCAATATATCCTGAGGTTCCTGCACCTGCCAGGACGTGACATTCTTTACTCACCCACTGAGGCTGCTGGGAACTCTGTAAGCAAGGAATCACACCAACATTTCCAAGGGGCTTTATGGCTCCAGGTTTCGTAAAGTCAACCTTAGTTCCTTAAAGGTGTTTGGTCATATCTGAGCCCATGCATGTATCCCCCAAATATGACATCCTAGTCAGAGCCACCATATTTCCAGTGGTGGCCTGTTACAAGGAGAACACATTCTTATTGAGCCTATGCAAGGACTGTGATGGCCATAGAAGAGTACTTACTGAGACCTTTTGAATATCAGAGGCTTCAAGTAGAGAAAAGTTGAATGCTTTGATTTGTTTACAAATGAGTATTTCCACATTTCTGTAAGTCACAGATATCTTAAGGAAGCTTTCTTAGTCTTTCTTAGCGCTGCAGGAGCAAAGATTAGAAAATCAGCAGTGTTTTAAGCAAGAGTCACAAAAAACTGTATTTTTTCCAATTCACTTAGTCCCATGTGTTAGGGCCTGCTCAGCCTAAGGGCAGCCATAACAGGTTCTGTAGCCCCGCTGGTGACTTAAGCCTCTACATATCGAAAACCTGCTGGTGGTTTAGGCCTTTACGAGGCCTGTGTTAACCAAGTGAGGGCAGTTAAGTCAAGAAACCATTTGTGCATCTTGCTTCAGTTCCTGGAATGTTTGGGCATTCCAGGATCTGGGGGTGGCAGGGTTAAAATGTTGTCTCACCCAACCAAGAAAATTACTGTGTGACTCATGCTTGCTGTTTGAAATGCATATAAACCCCTAGACCCTTGCACTCGGGGTCCTTGCTGAAACCCGCTGCGCCAGGCGGATGCTTGAACACCAGCTAGCTGGAAATAAACCTCGCTGTGTGATTTGCATTATCCTGAGTGTCTTCTGTTCTTTTTGGGGAAGCGGCCCACACCGGACTTTATCACCGTGTTACTGTTTCTTATTTAGTTTGAATGCAGCTTTAGCTAGTTCTGGAAATTCATAGCCATTTCAGTTTTAATCTTAAAAAGATAGTTTTTTTTTTATTACGAATTTCCTTGAAGATGAGTTTCATTTTACTAGAGAATTAGAACAATTATAAGACAAAAAAAAAAATCCAACTCAGAATGGACATGGTTAAGGATCTGATGAGATTTATAAAGGAAAATCTGTGTTCTAAGATGGCCAACCAAGGCAAAAAAGGAGTCCTAGCCCCTGCCCATGGGCTCTTCTGGAGTTCTTCTCCTGCCCTGCTCCCTGCATGTGCCAGAAATACCAAGTGTGCAGAAATAGCAGGGTATAAATGAGATGGAAAAACTCCGGGATCCCAGCTGTGCCCGATCTGCTCCATCTGGCCTGCTCTCTCTGAGGTCCAATGGTCAGTTGGCCCTGCCTCCCCGTCACTCCCAATAAGACTGATGGCTGGGCAGTTTGGCTGTGAGAGAGAGAGAAACAGATTCCCTGGGATGATCAAGCACTCTTCTAGTACTCCCTACAGATTATGCCCCTGCATGAAGAGGGCCAATCGCCGCGAGAGGCCTCAACATCCCATTACCACCCCCCATCACCTGTAACCAAAAAAACTCTCCCCTAACCCTGGCAAGTGCTCAGTCTTTGTGGAATCATCCCCTGAGCGTGCCGGTGTAATAAAGCCGTGTTCTCCCAGCTCTCCATGTGCTGCTTGAGTTTCCTGGTCGCCTTAGGTTCTTCCACAACATGAATCACCCCTTTTGTCTGTGCTCAGGGCTCAGACCTTTGGATATAACTCTGGTCTGAGCCCCCCAGTGTTAAATAAACCCCCAACCCTTCAAGGTCTCCCAGTGTCGCTTGGTTCTTCTGTCAGGATCCAGTCCAGGTTCCATAATCCAGTCCAGGATGAGAGCTTACGCTATATCTGGCAAGGAAATCTGATTATTTATGTGACACCTAACACTTAATATTAAAATATCAAGTGATGACCTTACATTAAAACTTTAAGAATTGTATCTCTAGAATAGTTGTAGCATTTACCCCAAGTTAACCTAAGGCTTATCATTTAACAGTACCTGTACAGTAATTTAGCATACCAAATAAAAAGGCCTAATGAGGGATGCCTGGGTGGCTCAGTTGGTTAAGCGACTGCCTTCGGCTCAGGTCATGATCCCGGAGACCCGGGATCGAGCCCCACATCGGGCTCCCTGCTCGGCGGGAAGCCTGCTTCTCCCTCTCTCACTCC
>PITA01029717.1:0-17499 GCA_004023965.1 Spilogale gracilis | reverse complement strand
CCCATAGCCTCCCCGGCCCCAGAAATGGGATTTTTCTTCTTCTGTCATAAATGCAGAAACTGAGGCCCAAAGTGCCAAGCCCAGAGGCAAAACTGGGCCCCAGGACTGAGAGTCCTAACCCCCAAGCCCTGCTCTGAGGAGCCAGATGAAATGGGCCAGGAGCTGGGGCGAGGGCCTGTGGGTTGGCGGGGGCGGGGCAGGGGCAAGGAGGCTCGGCAGGGAGGCTTGGGCTGATCCGCCAGGCAGGCAGCAGCGGGGGGCCAGAGGCCCCGGTGGGAGGGGGCTAGGGCCAGGGGCCAGAGGAGAAAGCAGTCCCAGCCAGGGATTCCCAAGTCCCAAGAAATATAAATGACTCATGCTGGGTGGCTCTGCAGGCCGGCCCAGCCCACATTCCCGGGGCTTTGTTCCCAGCCAGCCTGCACCCGGCCTTAAAGGGCCAGCTCCTAGGGCAGCGGCCTGCCTGCCCAGGGCCACCCCCACCCCCTCTTTAATCCTGACCCTCCGAGTTGTGGGTAAAAAGAGTGGCATCCTGCAGTATTCAGGGGTTCATCCAGTTGAATCCTCAAGCTGTAAGGGAGGGCCATCAGGTCATTTCATCCAGTCCTCTGCCTCTGCACCTAAACTGGCCAAGAAGGATTAAGAAACTTGTTCTGCTTTTTAAAGATGTTACCCTTTTCAAAGCAACTTCTTTCAGAGTCTCAAAGCATCTCCCCTCTCACACCATCCCGCAGGCTGCGGCCTGGACTAGAGGCCCCTCTCCCCCAGAAGGGGTGGGCAGGTTGGGGGGCCCTCTGTTATGGGCCACCCCACCCCATCCCCACCCGGGCCCTGTCAGTGTTGGGTTTTCCTTGAGCTCTCATTTGACACACGTGTTTGGTGGGTTTGGGGTTGGCCCATCCAGACTTGTGAACCCGGCTCCCCGTGCTGGGCCTCCGAGGGGTCCAGGTTCTGGGCCAGTCCCGTCCTGCCCGCGGATTCCTCAGGGGAAAGACAGGGTCCAGGCACCAGCGCAGCCCAGTTGCCTCCGAGGAACTTCTTTGGACCTCGTACGCCACCGTGTGGACACTCTGGGAATCGGAAGCCTTCTGGGGCTTCGAGGGGGCCCCCTGCAGACGTGCCCACCGCTACCCAACCAGACACTGAAAAAGCATCCTTAGGTAGAAAATAGCCCAGAACGGCACAAATCAAAATAAAAGCAGGCCCTAGGTTAGACAGGAAAAGCTAGGCCTGCACCCTCTTCTGCTCATTGTGACTCATACATCCTCTGTGAAACAATGGCTTTCTTAGAGCCCTTTACCCAGAGAAGCCTAGCAGCTCTGTTAAAACTTAGAGATAGCAGTAGTTTTTGTTCAAGCTTGGAAAGATTTTGTGTCCCCAAGTAAACCACCCCTTCAAATCCCCCAGTCCCTCACACACTTTCTGGGCAATGCTCAGAACACAACGCTAGAGAGTTGGGTTTAAGTTTTTGTCCACTGTTCACAGGCAAATTTTAAAAGAAAGGGTCTCCTTTGAGGCTTTTGCAGCAATTTCAGTTTCTTAGATCTTGAACTGAGAGCTGGCTGTGGAGGGAGCAGAAAGTGCAAAGCTTGTGGCTACCAGGCAAACTGGAGGGCGGATAAGGAGAGAAGGAGTAGATATGGCCCACAGGAAAATCCGTGGCCCGGAAGCCCTGCTCACAGTTGTTCCCCAGTCAGAAGCACCTTGAACTGTGGAGAGGCCTGGGGACTGCTCCGCAGACTCTCCCACTTAATAAGTGTCCTTTGTCCCCAGAACAAACCTGTACCAAATGGGCTAGAACCGCAGGCCGTAGCTTTAAGGCCTTTGTGGGGCACTGGCCTTGGAATCCCTGGCCCTAACCAACCAGGCCAGCTGGGCCCAGACAAGCCCAGCATCCAGGAGCTTCCAGACCCTCGGAGACCTGGCCCTTCCACCCAACTATCTACCCCCTCACACACACATACTCAATAGATCACCTCTGTTGTCTTCAGTGGGGTCAGTTTCCATCCCTACCTCCAGGCAGTGACATCTTCCAAAGCTTCCCCTTCCTCTCCTTTCTCACTTGCTCTGGTTCAGTTCCTTGTCACTGGGATCCCAAATCAGACCATAATCTTTCAATGGGTCTCCCTGCTTCCTGGCCCTCCCGGGCCAATCCATCCCAAGGACCACTCCTAAATTAGTGTTCCTAAAACAGACCCAAGTTCCCTTGAGTGACTGCAGATTGCAGCATCCAGTCTGAATTTCTGGGCCCAAACCAGAGGCCCACTCCACATGCTATGTATCATCCCTCTGTCTTTCAGAGCGGGTGACTTCTTGAGAATACGAGCTTTGTTTTATTTTTCAAAATCAAATCAACAAAAAGCAAATTAAATGAGGCGCTTTTCACTAGTGCGCATGGCCACATGCACCTGCACACACAACCAGACGTGCCTTGTGATGAGCACAGCTGTGGCCTCGTGCCCTTGGCCACGGGGTTGAGCGGGATCCAAATGCAGCTCATGACCCGTTTGCTAAGCTGTGCACCCTGCCTTGGGGCCACATCCTTTTGGGAGAAGAGGTGCCTTTCCCATTCCACCCAAGCCTCAGAGCTCCTCCTGTCGTCTTGGAGATGCTTTCCTCTCAGAGGAAAAGAGACTTCCTGAGGCCAGGCCTGGCTTGGGCAAAATGGCAAATGAAATGAGGATAGGACCTCTTAGAAGCAGCTAAGAACTCCTCCCCACCACCCGCCAGCCTTCCTCAAATAGATGTGGGGAGACCCTGGGGAACCGCAAATGACGACATACCATCATTTCCAAGTTCAAAGACCCTTAAGGGCTCTAGTCCAACTCCTTATTCTTTCGGCCACAAAGCTGAGCAGGGTGTTATTTGCCCTCAGTTGCCCACCCAGTTAAGGGAAAGCTCGAGAACCTCTCTCCTCTTTCAGGTCTCTCAGCTGCTTTCCTCCAGAAGCCTCCTGGGTCAGCCCGTGCTTTCTCTGTTACAGCCCGGGAACCCCAACTCCCGGAGGAGCCAGCCCATCAACCTGAACAACTATGCTACCAAGAAGAGCGTGGCAGAGAGCATGCTGGACATGGCCCTCTTCATGTCCAACGCCACACGGCTGAAAGCAGTGCTGGAGCAGGGACCGGCCTCCCACTACTACACCACCCTCGTCACCCTCATCAGCATCTCTCTGCTCTTGCAGGTGGTCATCGGAATCCTCCTCGTGGTCATTGGTGAGGAGCCCAGGCCTTCAGGGGCCCTCAGTGTCCTCTGGTGGGAAGAAAAGCCCCGACATCCTCCCTGTGCCCCCCTGCTTTTCACACGCCATCTCAACTCTCAACCATCTCAACCCTCAACCATCGGCTCAGCCGGTGGTAGCCCCCTGAAGCTACCAATGCCCAGCTAACAACGCCTACACAGTGAGAGCAGGCTCCCTGTCCTACTTCCTGGTCTCCCACATAGTGGTCCTTCCACAATACCTGCCGAACGACTCTCTTCGCTTACTTGTGGCAGAGGTCCTTATGGCTCTTAGTGTGAGCGTGCACCCCCACTCTTAAGAAGTGTCCAAATTCCGATTTCTCAAGGTACTGGGTAGACGCCCAGCACACTGTTCAGTGAGAAAGAAGGCCACTCAGCCCGATGCCTACGACCTCCCTTGCTTTCTGCCACACGGGTCTCCGAGGTACCAGACTTTCTCTGGCCTCTAGTGGACGCTGCGGGGGGGAGATTTCGGGCTGTGGCCCCACGCCGACCCTTTCTCCACAGCGCAGCTGAACCTCAATGAGGTAGGGAAGCAGGGGCAGCTGAACCGGCTCAACAACACTGCTACCAGCCTGGTCGCCATCACTGTCGTCATCAACGTCTTCATTACAGCCTTCGGGGCACATCAGACAGGCTCTCTGGTTGCCAGGACCTCCAGGAATCCTCTCTGAACAGAGCCTTGGGACCCAGGTGAGGGAGGAGGGCAGGGCCCCAGGTCCAGGGGCTACAAGCGACCCTTCTTCCAGCTCTGGGGGTTTGGGGTTAAGAGCGAGATCTTTGCAAGCAACAGGAAAAAGATCTGACACGAGGGGGTCTGAGAGAAGCACTTAGATCCGAGCCCAGAAAGGCCCCTCCTGCTACCAACAGGGGGACTCTTCCTCAGCAGTCCAGCTGGGATTTTTCTAGAGCCTGGGATGGGTGGGAGGCAGTGTGGTTAGTGCTTGACTCT
This sequence comes from Spilogale gracilis, assembly GCA_004023965.1. Classification (NCBI taxonomy): domain Eukaryota; kingdom Metazoa; phylum Chordata; class Mammalia; order Carnivora; family Mephitidae; genus Spilogale; species Spilogale gracilis. The sequence goes on along the minus strand of PITA01029717.1, from coordinate 13,310 downwards.
GCCTCTCTGGCGAGAGGAAAGGCGTAGTATGGGGTCCCTTCCTGGCACTGCCCACTCGCCCCTGCTAATCACACTGGGCTCTGTGGACCCGCACACCACCAGCTGGAAGGTTGCAGGAAACACGGAATCTCCAGCCCTACTTCAGATCTCCTCAAGGGGTACCCGTGTTTGAAAAAGGTTGCTAGGGAATTGTGTGCACAGTAAAGTCTGAGGCCTGCTGGTCTGGCCTGCCCTCCTCACCATGTCCTCTGCTTCCCCTGCAGGTCCTAGGTCTGCGGCAGCTTCCGCCTCTTTCCTCCCCACTCTGCTAGGCTGCTGGGCCCTCTCCACAGCTCCTGGGGAGTTAGAGAAGGGCAATGCAGGTGCCCTTGCTCCCTACCCAGAGCATCTGAATGAAGACATGCTCTTTCACTGGCCTTAGTGAACCTCATCTTGGTCTGGAGTCCTGCACTCAGGATGGGGTACTGCTGACCTTTCTAGAAGAATCTCCTGCACCAGAAGTGTGTCTACCCAAGGCCAAGCCAGCCCAGCTTCAGGACTTCTTACTCCACCTCATTCCTTCCCTCTGTCCCATGCATTCCCTCTGCTCTAGGCCTCAGTTCTCCCTTGTTGTAAAATGGAATGATCTCTATCAATAAAGTTTTCTGCAAATGCACTGTGAGTCGATCTTTATGCATCCAGGCTGGCCTCTGGATGCTCTCTCCAGCTGTGTTCTGCAAAGGGCTTGACTCCCTCTCCTCTGGGTCCTGCTCTGAGTCAACTTTTCTGGCCCTACACACCTTGGACTAATTATCTGCTACTTCGATGGCAGATTAGTTAATTCTGGATTGATCCACGTATATGCACAATCCTTTTTGAAAACCTGTTATGAATGTACCCTAGCTTTGAAATTAACACCCTCCCTTAGGTGTGTGCTTAAGGCAAACAAACTCATTTTAACTTTGCCTTGGTCAAACAGAACAAGGAAGGTAAATTTGTACCTGTAAAGCATCAAGTGGACATCCCCAGCTCACACAGAAGTGATTTTTAGATTGCTACTTACCGCTGCTCTCCAAATCATCCTGGCCCTGTGTCTAGCTTTCTTCCCCCAGGGCGTCCATCAGCTCTTCTCCACTGAAACCATCAATCTCCACTATAACCCGCTCAGCAGAAAATGCTCAGCCCACTCTCGGACAGTGAACTCGGGCAGCTGACCACAGGGCAAGCACCAAGCTGATGGTAAAGGGTGGAGGGTGGTATGGGAGGGTCCTTGGCACATCCATCAGAGGCCTGACAACTGAGGGACAGAGACGTGAACCCTAGCCCCTCAGCTCAGCACTTTCCCATATTGGTGGGCGATGAGAAAAACATGTGAGCCACTTGGTTTTCAAAGAAGATGCTATATTTTATTTCCCTCCCTCCCTCTACCCGACACATGTCCCTACAGAGTAGGGGTAGTACCAGGCCCTCTCCCTTAAGGCAGATGGTGTGGAGGTAACAAAGGTCAAAGGAAAGGCACTGGCCAGAGTCAGAGGGGGCTCTGAGCAGGGCAGGGTAGGCTGGGCCGGCTCCTGTCATTAACAGCACAGAGTCAGCAGAGCTGTGTTGGTTGGCTCAGGCCTACCAGTGCCACGCCCAAGGGTGACAGTGGCCCCAGAGAGAGAGCTGCCCTCCCCTCTGCCCAGCCAGCCAACTAACTATAGCTCTCACCTATTCCCTATAACCCTTTCCCCCAAAGGCAGTAGGCCTGAGCCAGGGCCCTGTGAAAAGCCAGGGCCCAAGGGGCAGGAACGGCATCTAGAAGCCCTGGCCCACAAAGTGGAAAGTTTTGTCCTTCCTGATCTTTAGAGGGGGGCAGAGATTCTCTTTAACCTCCAGAAGACTCTCCATGGGCTCGATCCTCCTAAATGCCAAGCGTGAGCTCTTGGCAAATGCAGGGCCCACCAGGTAGAGGCTGGAGCTCCAAATGCTGACTTGGAGTCAGGGCATGGAGCCTGGGCTCAGCAGACTGGCCTCCTGGTCCCTGCTGCACCCCCTTGAGCACCTCCTCATGGCGCGGAGCTCCGTGCTCCCCTCCCTCCACGGACGCTGGAGTGCTAGAGCCCAACGCCAGCGTGCCGGGGCCAATGCACCATTGGTCAATTCAGCAGCAGCAGCAGAGGCAGCAGCAGGGACAAAAAAATCCCCAGCCTCAAAGGCACCTGGGGATTTTTAGTGCAAGGTAAGTGTGTGATCCGCAGCTATCAGAAAGGGTGGCCAGAGACCACGAAGGCCAAGGGCTAGCTTCCTAAAATGGCTCCACTTTTCAGTTTCTCCTGGCCCCACTCCTCTCCAGTTGGGGAAGAGCTCAGGGTGATGCCCTCACCTCCCCAAGCCTGTGGCCCTGCCCCTTCCCACACTGGTCCCTATTCCTCCACCTTGTCCACATCTCTTCTTTGGGGCAGGCTAGGGTTGGGGAACTCCCCGCAGGAGTCTGTCCGGGAGTGGGACTATGGGGAACTTCCCTTTCTTCCCTTCCTGCTGGATGCCCACCCTCTCTTCCCATCTAGGCCCAGGGCTTTGTTACATTTCCATCGTCTCTCCTCTCTGCTTCATGTCCTCCCCAAGGCTTTGGCCTACAGGGCGACCAGGCTGGGCCAGGGGCTTCTCCTCCCTCCTTCTCCACCATGCCTGTCCCGCATCGCCTCTACACCAGACACTGGGGAATAACGAACCCACCGTCCATCAGCCCTCTGTCTCCAGACCCCGCTGGGGCATCGTGACGACGATGCCGGTCTGTGCTTCTGGTCAGGCTGGAGTTAGCACCGCCAGGAGGAGTAGGTTAATGCCCTGATTGGTGGCCAGCTGTTCGGTGGCTCCCTGGGAGAGATGTGCGTGTCTATGGAAGGCACGAGCCGGCACAGAGCTGAGAACGGATCCACGCTGTGCCAGCCCCTCTGGTCATGAATCAGCTGCTGGATCAAGGGCTAAGGAACACGTCGCGCACACGGGAGTGGGTCTGAGGTATGCAAGTGGGGACATGCCCTAAATGCATGGCTCCATCCCTCTCTCACAGTCAACGCTGGGTCTAGACAGGTGCAGTTTTGGTTTTCCGTTAGAAAAATAAAAACCCCAATAAAATACATCCACGAGAAGAGTTTCCAGGTCACAGTCACTACTCCCCGGGAGGAGCCTGAGAGGATGCTGGAATGCACCTCACGGATAGGTCAGTAACGCTCAAACAGGTCTTTCCTTCCTTGACTTAACTGTGCCGTCTTTCCCAGGAGCCAGTCCAACTCTGTCAACTGAGTGAACGACCACTCCCAGTCCCTCTCCCAAGGTCCTCCCTTCAGAGGCCCAGAGGGTAAAGAGAGGGACCTTGGCAGCTGTCTGCGTGAGGGGACAGCTCTGGGTGGAGTGATGGTGCTAGCTCTGAGGCCTCTCGGGGCCCAGCCATGGCTTCTGTCCCTCCTTCCCCTCCTCCTCAGCGGTGAGCAGGGGCACTGGGGAGCCAGCACAAGTCAACAAGCAGGGAGCAGTCAGTCGAGCGGGCCGCCCCTCAGGATCACGGCGTCTTCATCTGGCGGCGGTTCCACATGCCTCGCTTGGAATGGAAGTGATGGAAGAAATTCCTGAGGGAGAGACGGTCCACTTCCAGGCCCGCTTGGAGGATCCTGAATGGGGAGGGGCAGGGTGAACAAAAGCAGCACAAGAGGCAAGTGGGGAGAGGCCCAGGGCCCTGAGCACCCCCTCCCCCACTCCCTGTCTTCCTCTGTTTACTCCCCACGGGGCACAGGAGGTTCTGGAGCCAGCCTGGGTCTGAACCCCAGCCCCATACCTGTAAACCCAGTCACCTTGCAGAGTCTCAGTCTGCAGATCTTTAGAGAGAGGAGACTGATAACAGCTGACACTGGGCCTTTCTACATTTGATATCTCCCTCCCTCCCTTTCTCTCCTCCGCCTGCTCCCCTTCAACCCAAATCGTAAGGTATCCTCCTCTTTCCCTCCCCTTCTCTTGGCAACAAATTTCTTTCTTTCTTCTGTAACTTTTATTTATTAAAAAATCTCTACCCCCAACATGGGCTCGAACTCACGACCCCGAGATCAAGAGCTACATGTGCTCTCTACTGAGCCAGCCGGGCACCCCTCGTGGCAACAAATTTCTTTTTTAAAAAGCAAATTTCTTGAAAGAGGACTGTCATATTCACACAGCTTCTGCTCCCTCAGCACCCTGCAGCAGGGTCTCGGCCCGCCTGCTCCTGCCTCGACACCCCCTCCCACCATTTCCCGCATCTGTAGCCTGTCCTGTGTTCTCCTTCCTTCTTCCCAGGGACTACTTCCTGCTCCCTGAAATCCCCTTCTCCCGGGCTTCCAGGGCCCCAGGGTCTCCTGGATATCTTACTGCCCTTTAATGACCCACACCATCTCTTTGGCTGGCCCTCAAGTCTTTCCTGACCCTTCATCTGTCTCTCTTGTCCATTCCCCCAGCCTCAGCTTCCCCACTTGGTGGTAGTGCAGGGGAAGAAGGCTCCAATCCGGGAGAACGCAGCCTTATCCTGCCACAGCACTGCAGGGCTGGGAGCGTCAGCACTTACACGTACACAGCTCACCCCCTGGTGCCTTACCCTGCCAGCTCACCGTGCACTCTCATCTCCACGCCAACCCTGCACGTAACACAGGTGGAGGCAGTAGCATCCCCCTTCTAACAGACACAGAAACTGAGTCTTGGCCAGACAAGTAATATGACCCCTGGTGAGTGGCAGGGCCTCCTCTGAGTCCAGTGAGCAGGCATCTGCTGCGCCGTGGCCCTGGCCTCGGCTGATCTAGCCCCATTCTCTCCCCACAGCCCCTCTCAGATGCCCTCTTCCCCCAGTCACCGGTCCAGCAGCTCCCAGTCCTCCCCGCCCCAGCGGTCTCGGAACTCCTTGGTGTTCATGCCGCCGATTCTGTCCAAGTCTGACTTGTAGATGCCAAGCAGTCCAAACCCATTCACCTCCCAGTAACCTGCAGCCAGACAAGAAGCCCCCCGTGAGATGAGCCAGGGGCCAAGAGGAAGCAATGAAGGCTGCTGGGCTGCATTCCCAGAGCCTTCTCTGAAAGACAGGGGACCGGGGTGCCTGATGCTGAAAACTGTCTCATGTGAACAAGTCCCTGCCTGTTCTGGGGGAAGCCCTGCACTCAGGTTCAGGGTCTGACGGAAGCTGCCGTCCTACCAAGGGGTGACCCCACAGGCCCTACAACAGGACCTCACGACAGTAGCCACCAGACACACAGCCGGGCGTGCTTTCCCTGTTTCCCTCCCAGAGGCAGGGCGCCCGTCTTTCTATCTTTCTAGCTCCACAGGACACAGAATCTGGCACAGAGTAAGGATCTGATGACTGAAGGAAGGGAAGATGGGGAGGAACTGTGCATTGCTGCTGCTGCTGTGGCCATGCGTGCAGCCCTTAGACACCTCTTGGCCGGCTGTCTGGAGGGCAGGAGAGGCAGAAGAGGGAGGGAGGAAGGCCATTTCCAGCTCGGGATGAAGAACCAAGGCCAGAGAGGGGCCTCCTACCCATCCCAGCCCAAGGCAGGGCTCACCCTCAGGCCACTGGGGGGTGGCCCCGCAGTGCAGCCTCATCACCATGGGGGCAAAGGCCATCTTGCCCTCCACACAGTGCTTCCGGATGGTATCGATGATTCCAGCTGGGAAGTGGATGTGGAGGTCACAGAGGAAGATGATGCTGTGCGGGTCCTGAGAACAGATTGGGGGAGGGGGATCAGCAGACCCCCCCCCCACAGACCAGGGCTCAGGGGTCAGGCCACCCCAAAGACAATCGTCAGGCTCCTTCCCATTCAAATGACAGACAAACTTCCACAAAACAAACTGCTGGGCAGATTTCCACAGTACTGGGCACCAGCGTGCAGCTCTGAGAGTCAGAGAATGACTTGTGATTCCTCTCCTTCATCCTTTATGGACTGCAAGGCCTCTGGACAAAAGCTCCACCGCCATTTGCTCGGTCCCACCCTGGCATCTGCCCTGCAGTAGAGGGGACCTCCTGTGTTCTCATTCCTTCCTCCCTAAGGAGCTGACCACCACACACATCCCTGATGTCTCCACCTCCTGACCAGTCTGTAACCATGTCTCCCAAGCCCCTCCCAGGCTACTACCTTCACCAGGTCTATGCCGGCCTGAAGCCCAGCTGAGCGCTCGAAGTTTCCACTCAGCTTCGTATACTGGTAGCTGCAGGGAGAGGAGAGGAGAGGGGGGCAGAGTATGAAGCTCAGCAGCAGTGGTATCTGGGGGACACGGGCGGGCAGGGAGGAAGGTGATGTGTGCTCTTGGATGAGACCATGTGCAGGTGAGTGGTCTGGAGAAAGCCAGACACCGGGACTCAAGAAAGCCAGCTGGGACCCTGCCCAGCACCCAGCAGTCCTGGGACTCTAGAAAGCAGGTGGCTCAGGCTGGGCTGCGGCCAGGGAGCCCCCTCACCTCCGCAGCTTGGACCTCTTTAGGGCCATCTCGACGTCCATGTCCTCACTGCTGTAGTCCGTGATGATGATATTGAAGTGTGGGTCACTAGTGGCCTGGAACAGCTTTTCCATGTCTCTGATGAACTGCTGCACCCAGCGCGCCTGGTTCTTGACTACCACGGTGGGCAACGGGGAGAAAGAAGCGGTAACACCAAGCACAGCAGCCCCACTGCCACCTCCTGCTCGCGTCAGGGCCCCAGCGGACCTCTGCCCCTACAGACGCATCAGCAATGCAATGGGGAGGTGGAAGGCAGACAGAGAGCTGACCCATGAAAGGGGCCTCTGCACCCTGCCACCTACAGAGCCTCTGGACAGGGCCCCATGGGATGGCCTGGGGCTGGGGCTCATCCTCAGCTCTCTCACAGTAACTCGATTATGCTCTCACACTCAAACCCCGTTATCTGCCCATCCTAGTAGCACCCTTGCTCTCCTGTCCTAGCCCACGGTCACACATGTCTGTTCCCTGCTCCCCTTTCCCACTATAAGTAAGCCACTCTACGTCTTTTTCCCCGGAGCAGTTGCAAGCCCCGGTACAACATGATCACACCCCACCCTGAAACCTGGAGCAAGTGGGAGCACCTGGCCTACCAGTCGGCATCTGTGCCAACCGCTACACTCAGCTGCGTGACCTCAGGTCCTCGACTGTCGAGGGCCTCTCCCACGGGTTCTCGTGAGATCACACCAGTGAGCAGACACCTGGGTGTTCGTGGTGACTTTTAGGATCCCCACTCTGCTGATAATGGCCGGGCTCAGCTTGAGGCTCACCAGGCACAACGAAGTGGACCACAGCTCGGTGATTCCAGGAGAAGCCCTGGGGCCAACACAGTTTGGGCTCCGGGGCCCGAACATTCAAGACATGTCTCCGGCGGTTGTGTGAGCCCCAAACCAGGCCCTGCAGGTTCCGGGCCTCGACCTCTTCCCCACCAGCTGGATCGACGCCCTGCCAGCCTCGTGTGGACACATACTCGGAGAGCCGCACTGGGCGCTGGCCTTGCTCCAGCAGCTCAAGTTCCAAGAGGTAGCGACCCCCGCGTAGCTGGTCCTGGCGCTTCTCCACATTCACGATGCGCTGCAGCTGGTACTTTCTGTGGCAGAAAGAGGGGGTGGCTTGAGTAACTCGTTCCCCCACTGTCAGGTGTAACGTGGTACGTAGAAGCCTGTGAGGTCAGAGATCAGGAGACCCTGGTTTTTGTCCTGGTGTGGCCACTGTCTAAGACGCTGATACCAGGGGTGCCTGGCAGGCTCAGTCAGTAAAGCACATGACTCTTGATCTCAGGGATGTGAGATCAACGCCACGTTGGGTACAGGGGCTTACTCAAAAAAAAATTTAAAAATAATAATAATAAGTAAATAAATAAGATGCTTCCACCAGATGCTTAATCTCCAGCATTCACTGCCTCCATCTTTAAAAATGTACCTGTGGACCTAGGACGGTCTCTGAAGCCCATCATAGCTCTAAGATCCTAAGTATATAAGGTGAGTGTGTTTCCTTCAGAAACTAACCCTTGTTAATAAAATTCTCACTCAACACAGCCCATCACACATGATGGGTTATTAGAAAAATGCTGCTTGGTTAGCTCTGTACATTGATCACTAGGGAAATGCGAATCAAAACCACCATATGATACCATTTCACACCCATTAGGATGGCTGTTTTCAAGAAAGGAAAATAACAAGCGTTGACAGAGATGTTGAGAAAGTGACACAGCTGATGGGAAAGTAGAATGAGGCAGCTGATTTGGAAAAGAGATTGGCAGTTTCTCAAAATGTTAAACACAGAGTTACCATATGATGTAGCAATTCTGCTAGGTACACCCCAAGAGAACTCAAAACCTGTTCGTGCAAAAGAGTTATATACAGCTGTTCAGAGCGGCACTGTGTTCATAATAGCCTCGAAGTGGAAGCAACCCAAATGTCAATCAACAATATGTAGAACATTACGCAGCAGTACAAAGGAATGAAGTACTCAACACATTCTACAACAAGGAAAAGCCTTAAAAAGGTTTTGCTAAGTGAAAGAAGCCAGAAACAAAAGGCCACATACCACATTTACATTAAATGTAACTTCATTTGCATGAAATGATTGTTACAAATCAATCCATATCAGGAGAAAGTCAAGTGGTGGTTGCTAGGGACGGGGAAAAGGGAGAAATGGAAGTAATGTGCTAAAAGATACGGCAGTCTTTTTTGAAAGTGATGAAAATGTTCTGGAATCAGACAGTGGTGATGGTTACCTAACATTATGAATAGGCCTAAAAACCACCAAACTGTACCTGCTAAAACTGTACACTCCAAAATGGTGCATTAAATGTTATGTGAATTGTATCTCAATTACAAGAATGTGGACTGGTTAGGTAAATGAATGCAAAAACAAAACAAAGAAATCAGGCCCTGCTTTCTGCCCTCACCCTCTCTTCTGGCCCTGGGTCTTATCTTTTTTAGTCTCAGTTTTGCCTATTATATCCCTTTACTACTAGCTCCTTCCCTGAGACAGGAAACCCCATCTACCAAGCTTTCCCAGGGCTCAGCATATGGCCTCGGCCAGGTACTAAGGGATGTCAGAACCTTGCCCGAGGCTGCACAAACATCTGACAGGTAGAGCCCATTCTCAGAACAGGGAGTCCCCAGATGTGATTGTCCAGGGAGCCTGCAGCAGGACAATGGGCGACCACCTCCAGGTTCCTGCCCCCAGGCCAGCTGGCTGACGTGCCCCAGCCCCACTCCCAGAAGAGCCCTTTACCTTACCCCCGGCTCCTCTGGTTGAGCTTCTTCAGAAAGACCCGGGTGACCTCGAGAGCCTCTGGCTCTGGAAGCAGCAGGTTGCCAGACGTGTTACAGTTCAGATCAATCCAGTCGGTCCGCAGGGCTTGAAAGTCAAGGTTCCGAGCACTGAAGGTCTGGTCCCAGTTTACCACTGGGTCAAACACGGGCACGTATTCAAATACCTCACTCATATCCTCTTCCTCTTCCTCTTCTTCCCCCTCTTCTTCTCCCTCCACCTGTCCTTCCTGGTCTGCAGCAACCACGATGTGTTCCTCGCCATCCCAACCCTTCCTGGGGGCTGGGGGCTCCATCCTATCTCCCCTTCTCTGCTCTGCGATGTATGTCTCAACTTGATTCAGCCACTGGGACTGCCCTAGAGTCTTCCTGGGACTGTCACCAGTGGGCCTGGGCCCCTTGACAGGAGGCAGTTTCCCTGCCAGATGCCCTGGGAGCCACTTCTCAGAGTGAGGTGGACCCTGCCTGGGCTCAGAGCTGGGTCTTCGCTCCCTCTTCTCTGGTTGCTGGACTGGGACATCGCTAGTCCTCCCAGGGAAGCGAGCTGTGGAGTTCTGCTTGGAAAAGGGTGCTAGCAGACTCTCCCGGGGCTGAGCCAGGAGTTTCCGCAGGCTCCGGAGGTGGTAGTCAGTGACATCCTGCCCAGGGGGAAAAGTAGGCACTTGTCTTCCCTCTGGCATCCCAGGGTCCTGGACATTGGAGGGAAGGGTCTCTTCTGCCACTTCTCCATACTGGGATTCTTCTAGAAGGCTTTCCTCAAAACCTGTTGTTAATAATAGCAAGAACTGCTCACATCAGAATTTCTAACCTTTCCCAAAAAATATATACAAGACAGCCACTGATCCTATGAACGACACACCAACGCGTGTCAGAGGGAGACTGCACCTGGGCTCTGCCACTGGCTTACTGTGGAACCTTGGGCAAGTTACCAACCTCAACCCCAGTTTCGTCCTCTGCATAAAGGGAATAATCATGCATCTTCCACAGGGTTGTGAAGATGGAGTGATATAAAATACCCGAAGTGCCTAGCAGGTGCCTGGCACATGAGGACCCAATAAATGGCCCCCAGCATGCCCTCATCCCTCCAGAACAAAGGCCACAGGAGGACAGTGCATCTCTAGCACAGAACTTCCCCAGTGAGGTGCCAGGAGAAGCGATCCCTCCAGCAGTCCAAGTAATCTCTGGGGCTCTAACTCTCCTCCCACTGACTGCAGCATGCTGTTAAAAACAGTATCGCTTTCCACATGTGCCTGGGATGGAAAAGGAAGGAGTACAGCTCTCTATTCCTTTGGGTGTAGGGGAAGGGCTGTGATTTGGCTTTTAAGTTCTTCAGGGGCAGGACTGGCCTGGTCTGAACTTCCTCCAGAAACAGATCATGCTCATCCCTCCCCCACCTGACTTGGAAGCCTCAGCTGTCACTCTGTACCTGGCTGCTCCGGTCCCTGCTTCTCAGGTTGGTCAATCTTGATGTACTCCTGGAAGCTGAACCTGCAGAAGGAAGGGAGAGGCAGACTGGCACCCAGAGCCCCACAGGCTAACATGGGAGGCTCTGCAGGAAGCGCCAGCAGCGGTGTGGAGTCATGCCCCCATGGGAGGGCAGGAGTGTGTATCTACGAGTGTGTGGCACGGCAGGGAAGGGCCAAGATTCCTCGGTCTACAGGGGCATTTGCAGCCCCTCTAGTTCAGGCAGCTGTCCCAGCTCCTCTGGAGCCCCTCTGTAAGGCCATTCTCTTGCCCCATTCAGCATCACTCACCTATCCTGGTAGTACGAATTTTCCTGATAGAAGCATTTATTATGGGTCTCCATGTGGCTCAGGCGAGTATAGTCATTGGGATAAACAAAGGACAGATGCACCTGGAGTCAGAGAAAGCAGCAGGAATCAGAGTCTGGGATCTTGGTGAGAAATCAGCCACCAGCGTGAAGCCTGAGCCTGGCCAGGACCACACAGGGCTCCAAGGGCCCTGACCCTGCTGAGGAGAGAAGGGCTGCTTTGAGCTCTGGAAGAATACATTTGTTCCGCAGACCGGGATTCCCTTCCACTCTTCCGCATCCTCTCCTGGGCTCTCTGCACCAAACACAAGCCCTGACTCAAGCTTCCCGGTGCACATACCCCTCACCTCCCATCCTAGCTCCTTCTCCCCAGCTGCAGCCGGCACCATTCTCTCCTCCTCCTGCCATCTCATCCTCTCCGGTCGCCTCTAAACCTTTACTGCAACCTCCCATGCCCTGGAACAACCCCCCTTTTGTCATCAACTCCACAGCCTCCTGCCCTCCCTTATAGCTTCAGGCAATGCCACCAACCAAACTCCCAGGTAGGCCCCACCCATTCTCTGACTCAGAGGATGACCCCTGGCCACTTCTTCCTGCCTCATGCACTCTCCTAATCATTTCTTGACCTGGATATATAGTGTGCCTTCTGCCTCTGCAGTTTCCACCCGGGCTACAGGTTCTCTAGAACTAACCTCCCCTCCATAGTTCACCTCCCCCAGTGCCTCACTTAGGAATTTAAGAAGTACTGCAGGCTAATCGCCCAGCAGGACAGACCCGGGTAGGACAGAGTTGTGTGGCTCAAGCAGCAGAAAGCATAGGAAGCCTCAGGTCAGCTCATCTCCCATTGTCGTCATCACTGTGGCAGATCTGGAGTTGGAGGCCTTCCTAAGGCCAAGCATGCATTCTGTGTTTATAGGGCAGTCCACTGGGCCATGGGCAACTTGGAATGCAAATTCATGCTGCCCATGGACCCATGAGTCATCCTGCCTGCTGCTACATGGCATGGGAAGCAGGAAGAGTCAGGCAAAGCACCCCTCCATCTCAGCCCCAGGCCGCAAGCCCTCTTGACCCTGCCCCTACTGCCCAGCCTTCAGACTTACAAAGCGGAGTCCCTGGTAGCGCTGCAGGGGGAGCCCATCCACCAGGTAGCTGGGTTTGTAGGGACAATCGGGCAGGACATGGCGGAGATGAGTCTTGGGGATCAGAGGCACTGAGGACAGTAAGGGAAGAGGGATGAGGGTAGGGACAAGAGCCCGGAATGGGGTGGCTTCAAGGCACAAAGGCTCTCGGCTGAGGGGGAGCGGGGCTGAAGGCCTTTGCTCTGAGTGGGCACTTTTTTGTAATTCACTCCTGGCAGCCATGGGCAGAGTCCAAGTCCACCAGCTGAGCTGCCAAACCGGGGCTGGCAACCACTCTTCTGGGCCGGGTGCATTCAAGGAGCCTTGAAGGCCAAGAATTTGGATTCAGTCCCTGGTTCATAGCACAGGGACTGCTGTATGGGGCAAGCCTCAGGAAAGGTTCAGAGACATTCAAGAGACCACCGAGTCTCATCCTAGTGCAGGGCCAATAACTGAACTTCCTCCCAGCTGCTGTGGGGGCTGTGAGGAAAGGGAGGCTTTCTGAGTTTTACATGTAAACGCTCTCAAGAATTTATGACTCCAGCACCTTGATGGAACATATTTCACTCACTGGATTAGAAGAGTTGGGCTCCAGTAGGAAACTGGGATATATGTGATTGTGAAGGGACACACAGGGGATTTCTGGGCTCTAGTTCTGCTTCCTGACCTGGGAGGTGGTTACACGATGTTTGCTGTGTGATGATTTGTATAACTGTAAAATTGTGCATATATATTTTTGTACTTTCTGTGTGCATATTATATTTTACACTCCTAAGAGGGAAACCCAAGATTTTCTGACTTTGGGATACTGTGGTAGAAGTGACAAGTCTGCGGAGTTTCTTCTACTAACACCCATGGGCCTGGCCAGACTAGGTGAGAAGTATGTGGCCAAGGCCTTACCTCGATAGAGGGTGTCCCGAGGGTCAGGCCGCAGCATGTCTGCAAGGGGTGGCTCCTCTCTCGGAAGAGAGTCTCGGGAGCCTGCATGGCTGGCTGCTGTCTGAGGGATATGGCCCACGTCATCCATCCTCAGGACTGTCTCATCTGGGCCCAGGGAGGAAAGAACAGAGGCAACTGTGAGTCCTAAAGTAAACTCAGAACCCAGACCCCTGGCCCCCTGAGGGGCGAGGCAGAGTCAGAGCCCAGGCTTCTGTATCACGCCCCAGGAGTGTT
>PITA01029716.1:0-17504 GCA_004023965.1 Spilogale gracilis | reverse complement strand
AGACTGTGGACTCTGAGAAACAAACGGAGGGTTTTGGAAGGGAGGGGGCGGGGGCGGGGGCGGGAGAGCCTGGTGGGGGGCACCGAGGGCACGTATTGCATGGAGCCCTGGGTGTGGGGCATGAACAGTGAATCTTGGAACCCTGAAAAAATAAAAATTAAGATAAAAAAAATAAATAAAAAGTCTTTTAAACAGAAAATAACAATAAATAAATAGATAAATAAACTATAAAAATAAGAAAACAGAGAACCCAATTTAAAAATGAGCAGACACCCCACCAAAGAAGGTGTACAGATGGAAAATAAGCATATGAAAAGATGTGTATAAGGACTGCCAATTAAAACAACCCTGAGGGCGCCCGGGTGGCTCAGTGGGTTACAGCCTCTGCCTTCGGCTCAGGTCATGATCCCAGGGTCCTGGAATCGAGGCCCGCATCGGGCTCTCTGCTCAGCAGGGGGCCTACTTACCCCTCTCTCTCTCTCCGCCTGCCTCTCTGCCTACTTGTGATCTCTCTGTGAAATAAATAAATAAATGAAACGGCCGTGAGATGGCACTATCCACCCAGCAGAATGGTCAACGACGGCGGATGCTAGCCAAGATGCGGGCCCGCAGGAACTCTCACTCATTGCTGGAAGGAATGCAAAATGGTGCGGCCACTTTTGAAAGCAGTTGGCTGGTCTCTTACATTATTAAATATGTCTTGCCCTACCACCCAGCAATCACACTCCGAGGTATTTACCCAAATAAGTTCAAAATGTATATACATGAAAACCTATATTTGAATGTTTATAACAGCTTCATAATTGCCAAAATCTGTAAGCAGCCAAGATGTCCTTCAATAAATGAACAGGAAAATAAACGGCAGCCCATCCAGACAACGGAATATTATTCAGTAATAAAGAAGTGGACTATCGAGTCAGAAAAAAGACCTGGAGGAAGCTTACATCCGTGTCGCTCAGGGAAAGAAGCCAACGTGGAAATCGCCCACACCGTGCAACCCCAATGATGTGTCATAAAGCCACAGCGAAGGTAAAAAGGTCGGATGTTGTCAGGGGTCAGGAAGGAGAGGAGGACGGATGAACATGTGGGGCCCCGAGGACTTCGGGCAGTGAAACTATTATTCAATGCTGTGACCCTGGGTACACATTTGTCAAAACGCACAGCATGTAGACTAGTCAGAGTGAGCTCTGGTGGGAGCTACAGGCTTTAGCTAACAATAATGTAGTAACATTGGTTCATCGACTGTGACAGAGGTACTCCACACGAACGCAAGATGCTAATAAGGAAATCTAGGGAAGACGGATAAATGCGGACTCTACTTTCTGGCCAGTTTCTCTATAAGCCTAAAAGTGCTCTTAAAGTCTGTTATTTTAAAAATCCTTTAACATTTTTCCCTTAAAAGGAGAGGAAAGGATGAAACTGCAGGAAATGTTAAGTGGTGGTTCTCCTTCACTGACCTAAGTGGAACCCAGAAACCCTCAGAGCCCGACTGGCCGGGCTCAGAGAATGTGGACTTCTGCCCCCAAGAGGCCAGAAGCCCGTGTCCACAGGGTGTGCAGGTGAGCGTGAACAGGACTCAGAGCGCGGCTTACACACTGACATCCATAATTCAAAGAGCACAGTGTTCAGACTAAGTGTTCAAAGAGCTGCTCTCAGTTGTTGTCCCCGCACACACATCTTTCTAGACGCCCATTCTGAAACCCAACCTTCCCTAAGGAAGGTCTGCCCAGCAGCCGGGCTGAGGCCGTCTTGTCCTCGTGGGACTCGTGGGTCACATCAGCTTCACAGAGACCATTTAAGTCTCAAGGCTCTGGAGCCCCTTGTATGAATCCCACGCTCTTCACAGCCGGTGAGCCCCACCACGACCACCACATTGGCCGCGAGAAAACAGAGGCTCGGAGAGGTCAGAAATCTCACAGAGACGCCCAGCTGGAGCCCCCTCCCTGTCCCAGCACGCGCTCCACACTCCACACACGCGCACTTCGCTCCCTCCCAGGCCAATCAAAGGCCACGAGCCCCCCACCCGCCCCGTTCTGTGACCAGCCACGTTCTCCGGATCCCGCACTCACACTAAACAATGGTCAAAGATAGCAAGAAAGGAGGCAGGGGCAGGTGGAGAGAGCACTTCCCGCTGGTGGGAATGCAAGCTGGTGCAGCCACTTTGGAAAACAGTATGGAGGTTCCTCAGAAAGTTAAAACTAGAACTACGCTACAACCCAGCAATTGCACTACTGGGTATTTACCCAAAGGACACAAACATGGTGACTCAAAGGGGCACCACACCCCCAATGTTTGCAGCAGAATGTCCACAGTAGCCAAACGATGGAAGGGGCCAGATCTCCATCCACAAATGAATAGATAAAGAAGATGTGGTTCACATATGCACTGGAGTACTACTCAGTCACCAAAAATGAAAACTTACCATTAGCAACAACCTGGATGGAACTAGAGGGTGTTATGCTGAGCAAACTAAGTCCATCAGAGAAAGACAACTATTGTATGATCTCACTCAAATGTGGAGTTTAAGAACAAAACAGAAGATCATAGGGGAAGGAAGAGAAAATAAGACAAAATCAGAAAGGGAAACAAACCATAAGAAACTCTTAACTCTAGCGAACAAACTGAGGGCTGCTGGAGGGGAGGTGGGGCGGCATGGGGTAACGGTGGTGGGCGAGAAGAAGGGCACGTGACGGGGCACTAGGCACTATGTACGAGTGATGAATCACTGAATTCGACCTCTGTAACGAATAGGGCACTGTGTTAATTACATGAATTTAAATAAAATAAAAAATTTTAATTAAAAAAAGATAGCATTCCCTTTCAGCCTTCAGAAGCTACCTAATTCCTAATCTTGAGAAGAAACACTGAGTAATTGCCGCATTCTCGCTGAGGGAGCCCCACCGAGGGCACAGAGAACGCCAAGCAGCTCCGAGCTGGGAAGAGAGGCGTCCCCCACCCTCAGCTGGACATCCCACATGGTTCCCTGTGAGATTCACCTTCCCTCTGGAAGAAGGGCGTCAGCACCCACGGCCTGGAGGGGCTGGTGCCCCAGCAGAGGGGCTCGTGGTTCTCCAAGACCTGTTCTATGGGCCCGATGTGCACAGGAGCGCACCTGTTGTCCATCCAGAAACCGCACGGAGGGAGCTGAGCGGTGGCTGTCTCCTGCACCCTGTCCCACACCCAAGATCCTTGATGGGAGCAGGGACGAGGAGCATTTCAGAGGGGCTTGATCAGGTCCAGTCTACACGGGTGACAACCTCTGCCTGCAGCCATACTGCCCCGGGTCCCTCCCCTGGGCCAAGGTGGGGAAAAGCAAGGGCCAGACTTCACCCCCCTGAGCAGAGGGGCCTCCGGAGAATGATCAGCTGAGATCACGGCACCAGCGGGTGGGGGTGCGGGGGTGGGGTCCACGGAGGGGCAGGGAGCAGAAGAGCTTTGGTGGACCCCCCACTGGTGCCCCTCAGGGTCGCCCACCACCATGAGCTCAGTCTTCAAGGAGAGGAATCTACACTGAAGGGTCGATGAGACGGCAAGGCCACTGCCGAGTGAGTGGCTGGTGGCCCGCAGGGTTTCTGGCTGTGCCGATCCTCACCCATGTGGCCTTGAAGGGTCGTTCAGTGTCTCTAGACCCCTGGTGCCACAGAAATATAGTCACAGGGCCTTCGCCTCCCGCCCTGCCCTGCCCTGCCCCAGGCCAGTCTCCTCCTACAGGTGCTGTCCGGGGTCCGTGCCACTAGGAGCCCCACTGTGACTCACCACAATGACGTGAAGTATTTCTAACTTCCTCACCCCTCCACAAAGACATGAGCACGTGGACACTCTCTAACGCACTGTCCAGAAGGCGGCTTCACAGAAGCACAGACTCCGGAAGCATCAGCCACAGATGACGGACTGCGCAGTGAGAAGGAGCGAGTAGACTTTGGCTCTGGCCCTGGGCCAAGGGGGGTCTCGGGGAACCCTGACTTCCCGCTGTGAGGGACGGCTGCTCAGGCCACTGGGCAGGTGCTGCCCAGCACCTGTGGGCACGGCTCTGCTCTGGGCGCTGGGTTCCTGTGGGGAGCGAGCACTGACCAGAACCCCTTGGGCACGGTGTCGGCCGGCTCTGCCCGCCCGTGTGGGCAGCGGAGAGAGGGACGATTGTGTCTGCTGCGTGGGGGCGGCGGGGCAGCAGCGCCTCCTGAGAACTGGCCCCCCTCAGAGCCTGTGTGGAGCACGTTGGCCACACCTACTCGCTTACTACTCCTTAGCGCTCGCGACATGACTCGCCGGCTCCATCTGTAGATGAAGACACAGAGGTTCAGAGTCATTACGGGACTTGGCCAAGCCCTCCTGGGCTTGGGGCCCGTGTAATGATGGGCTGGGGGGCAGACCAGTCCTCTCACAGAGGTCCTGGACCCGGAGGATGTCACATGACTCACGTACTCAGAGGCCCAGCCAGGCCGCCGCCCCGCGACACGCGTGCGCCGCACAGAGCAGAGCCCAGCAGGAGGTGAGCCGTGGGGGGCATGCCCGGGGCAGACCCACACACTGACTCCAGCTGGCCCTCAAGGCCGCCAGGCTTCCTGGGCATCGCTCTGAATTCCCTGCATGGCTAACCTCCCCCACCACCAAGGAGAGAAGACTCCAGAGAGCACAGGTGCTGGCCGTGGGCAAAATCCCAAGGGGAAAATCCCACCCCACTAACAAGACAGCTGTCGGCCCCCCAAGGCCCAGAGCAGGCTGGGGGGTGGTCACGGGCTGGGGCAGTGAGTACCGGGGCAATAACACGCAGCACATCTCCAGGGCCATGCGTCCCCATTTCTCTTCCCTAATCTGGCTTTGGAACTCCGGGGGCTGAGTACCCCCAGGCGAGGGTCAGGATGGGAGGCCCTCACACTGCCAAGCGCCCAGCCCAAAGCCCCCTGCCAGCCCAGAGCCCCTGGCCGCGCTGTGATATCAGGGTGCTGGTTTCCGCGGTGCAGAGACCATGACACCGGGAACTGGCTCCCACGCAGGGGACAGACGGCCGGGTCCTGCCGGGTGGTGTCCGAGGGGCTCACTTGCCCCGCACCCGCCTCCACAGAGCCTCCTTGACATCCTTGTTCCGCAGGGTGTATATGAAGGGATTCAGCACCGGCGTGACCACCGTGTTGAGCACCGTGACGGCCTTGGTCAGGTCCAGCGAGCTCTCGGCTGAGGTCCGCACGTGCAGGAAGATGGTGGAGCCGTACCACAGGAGCACGACGGCGAGGTGCGAAGAGCAGGTGGAGAAGGCTCTGCGGCGCCCCGCGGCCGAGGGCGTCCTGACGATGGTGGCGATGATGCCGGCGTAGGAGAGCAGCGTGATGCAGCAGGAGCCCAGGATGACGCAGAAGGCGATGCCGAAGGACGTCAGCTCCACGACGCGCGTGTCGCTGCAGGCCAGCACGATCCAGGGCGCGATGTCACAGAAGAAGTGGTTGATGACGCGGGAGCCGCAGAAGGAGAGGCGGGCGAGGAGCGCGGCCGGCACGCTGATGGCGGAGAAGCCGCCCAGCCAGGAGCCCAGGGCCAGGCGGGCGCAGCGGCCAGGCGTCATGATGCTGCGGTAGCGCAGGGGCCGGCAGATGGCCAGCGAGCGGTCGTAGGCCATGGCGGCCAGCAGGAAGTACTCGGTGCAGCCCAGCGAGAAGACGAAGTACATCTGCGCCGTGCAGGCGCCCAACGAGATGGCGCCGCTGCGCGCGGCGAGCGTGGCCAGGGCCTTGGGCACGCAGGCCGTGGTGAACCAGATCTCCAGGAAGGAGAGGTTGCACAGGAAGAAGTACATGGGCGTCTGCAGGCGCCGGTGCGCCGCAACCAGCCAGATGATGGCCAGGTTCCCGGCCACCGTGAGCACGTAGGTGACCAGGAAGAGGACGAAGAGCCCCACGCGCAGGCCCTGCGGCCCCGGGAAGCCCAGCAGGACGAACGGCCCCTGCGCCGAGAGGTTCTGGCTGCCGCCCCAGGCCATGAGCCGCTGCTGGGACACAGGCCACCGCAGGCCAGGGGCCTCCCACCCCAAGCCCCCACTGGAGGGCCACAAACGGCTGGGGCTGGCCCTGTCCCCCCTCTCTGGGGTTTACTCACCTTGTCCAGGTGCCTCGGGTCCCTGCGGCAGCCAGCAGGTGGACCGTGGACCCCGCCCTCCGGGAAGACGCTCAGGAGGCTGGACCCAGGTCACCAGTTGCTTTCCACCTGGGGAGGGGGACATCTCCTCAGTCTAACGTCCTTGTCACCTGAGGGGTGGTCCTTACTCTAGACTCAGGAAGACTGGGAAAGGACAAGAATTGTCAAGTTTTCACAAGTGAAGTTAGGGACAGCCCAATTTTTAGCATTTTCATCCAACAAACCAGCTTGATTCCTAGTGAAATATTCTTGCGTACCCAGCACGCCTGGCCACACACCCAACACAACTGTCAGAGGAACCGACAGGGCCCCTGCTCTCCCTGCCGCGGATGGCCCCCTGGATTGTTAGCAGGAAACCCCGCAGCCCTCCGGGCCTAAAGTGTGACATTGCACACAGTTGTGTCAGCAGCGCCCCCTCCTGGATGGAAGCTGCGGGTGGCACTGTTGGGGGGCCCGCTGGAGGGGAGGGGCTGTCGGAGGTGGCTGGCTGCAGGGGAGGATGAGGGGCTGTGGCACCAATGAGGAGGGGGTTTAGTGGAGCTGAGCTCTGTTCCTAGTACCCAACAACTGCTCCAACCAGGGCTGGACCCTGCCCGCCCGGCAGCTCTGGGCCCACAGGCACAGGTGAGTGTGGGGGGAGGGCGGGGCGGGGGTAGGTGGACAGAAGCTGCCAGTGACCCCGGAGTTCACAGCAAGGGGGGGCGGGGAGGGGGCAGCTGGGAAAGTCTCCTCCCAGGCAGTGTCCAGATGCTGGACCCACTCCGGGGTTGCCCTCAGGAGCCATGGCACCTGTATTCCCTTCTCCGCCCACCCTCCCCGCTGCCACGTGCGGGTGCACACACACACACGCATACATGGGCACAGCATGTACACTCACAGGCCTGGGCTCACAGGTGTGGGCACGCTCACCACCTGAACCAGCCCCTGGAACACTCGCCCCGGGTCCTGATGGGCTGGGGGTCTCTTGGCTGTGTCCCCTGCCCAGACACAGAGCGGTCAGCAAAGCTATCCCTAACAGTGCCAACCAGTAACCAAATCAGCCACGCTCCAGGCACACCCGCTCCGGCTCTGAGCCCCTGCCTTTCGTGGCCATGTGTCATGCACTGAGCATTCCGACAAAAAGCAAAGTCCCCACAGGGCAGACAGACCAGTCCTCTGCCTGTCCCCAGGTCCCAGGAGTGGGACCACTGAGGGCCATGTCCTGGAAGAAGCAGTCTTTTCCGCAGAGCCCCCGTGACTCCATTTCCTGGGGGTGAGAGTGCTGTTCAGCTGGGACCTCCAGAATTCAGCAGGACCCAGACTGCTGCCCGGGCTGCACCGCCTGCGAGCACTGGCCCCTACAAGCCCAGCACTCTGCCTGGGGTGTTGGGTCCTGACCCAGGAAACTGGGGCTGTTTTCCTTAGCATTGACTGCAGGATAAGCCTCATTTAGAAAACCATTTTCACTGTTGAAGGTAACTGTTACAAAGACTAAAAAGAGACCTCAGCAAATTGTGCCCTACCCAGGTTTCTCGCAGCTCCGCAGCCCCGACTTTCCCATCCCTCCCGTGTGCCTGGAAATGAGGATGGCTGGCCTACTTGCCCCAGGCCATGTGTGCAGGAACACCAGACCCTCACAGCCCTGCAGGGTGAGGAGCACCCAGGTCCCACAGAACCCTGCACATCTTGCAAGGGGTCCCATAATGAGTCCATCTGGGGGACCCCCCAGGTGGTCTGACTCCTCGTGAGGGCGGCAGGGGTGTGGGAATCAACCTGTCTCAGGAGAGCCTGGAGGACACAGCACAGTTGGGGTCACTCACCCAAGAGGTCTAAGCAGTTCCAGGATGCCCCCCTGAAGCAGCAGGGGAACGTGGGATGAGCCCAAGGACCCTCCAGGAGGGCTGTGGCCAGCTGACCCTCTGACTTGTCAGTGAGGGTCTCTTGTGGGCTGAGCCCCTTGCTTCCTACTGCCTAGCTCCTGGAGACCTAGCAGCAGCAGGGGTGGGGGTCCTGAGCCGTTGGGGACCCTGCTGGAGCACTCGCATGGCGCCAGCACATCCACGGCCCAGGAAGATGGCCTGGTCATCCACCAACACCAGACCTGAGCGCAGTCCCCCGGCCCCAAGGGCGCAAGACTGCTCTGCCCAGGTGGCCCTGACTCTGGTCATGCACAGTGCTCAGCACTGGCCAGCCCAGCACAGACCCCAGAGGCACGGGCATGGAGGCTGCCCCAGCCCCCTGCCACAGGAAGGAGACCGCCGCTGGTGTCCTGCGCCTCTGGCTGCCGTCTTGCCTCCAACTCTGGCCAGGCAGTAGCCTCCATCCTCTCTCCTGAGCCCTGCTGGCCGTCAGCTGACGTGCAGCCCCTGGCACTCGGCTCACATCCCGGGCAGCAGGCGCCTCTGCTCCTGGGCCTGTAGGAGGATCCAGCACCCTGGAGAGGTCCCCCCGCCCCCGCCTGCCCACCCACCAGTGGGGAGAGCGGAGGGTGAGCCCTCCGCCCAGCGCGCAGCCCTCCACCACGCAGGTTCCTTCTGCCCTCGCGCAGCCTCCCTCGGGCTCAGGCCTGCAAGGAGCCTCTTGTTAATTATGCAGCTGGCATGAGCCTGGCTCTAGGGGCTGCTGAGGGCCCCCAGGGTGGTCCCGGGCAGCGACCAGCACGCCAGGCGGGTCCTCTTGCCCTTAGGCTCTGCCTGGAGGCTGTTTCTCTTCCACAGCACAAGGGCATCTTCCCCAGGGCCCAGCCCCCCGCCAGGCCTGCCTCCGGCAGAGTGCCCACCCCGAGAGCCCCTGGGGGCACGGCGGCCCCACGCACTCCGGGGCAGGTTCTGGCTACACACCGGGTATTCTCGGCAGGTGCTCTGTGCCTAGTTTCCCCTTCGTGAACAGGAGGCCAGGTGCAGGCTGCCCCACTCCCGGCCTCCGCCAAGCTGGCTTCCCAAGAGCCCCGCCAGGGCTGTTTGCTGCCAGGCAGCCAGCGGGGGCCCCCAGCCAGAGAGGACGGGGGGCGGGGGGGGGGAAGCCGTGATGCGGGGGGAGAGTAGCTGTCGGCAAGGTGGCTCTGAGCAGAAGCCTAACCTCTGGACTTCGCCAGCATCGACCTCGAGGACCTTGAGAACTTTGGGGTAGAGCTGGGGTCTGTGGGATTGGGCTCCTGGCCATGGTGGTCACTCAGGGCCTGGGCCTCTGTGGCAGGGACTCGGCCGCCCAGGGCCAGCATCCTGGCAGGGGGAGGGAGTGTGCCCCCCACACCCCTCAGCCTGTTTCCCTCATCAGCATCAGCCGGAGCTGGTCCTGACAAGGCCCAGCGACAAGGGGCACTGACCCCCGCCAGCCCCCTCTGGCTTCATGTGTTACACACTGCCCTGGGCTCCAGCACCGCCTTAGGGCCACTGCCACGTGGGTGTCTGGGCTGCCCCTAATTGGGAGCTCATTAAAAGTTGGTGGAGGGTCTCCCCTGAGGCAGGAGGGTTGCCTCACCAATTAACTCCCAGATCAGGGGCTGCCACTGGTCTGGGAAAACACAGAGCGTCTGTTTGATCCCATAAACACTGTTAGTTTTCCAAATATAATAACACCCTTGGAATTTGCAAGATATAGAAGAAGGATTGTCAAAGCAGGGACGACTGCAGAGACTGGCTGTACCTTCCCCCCTGGGGTCATGTTTCCCCAGCACACTCGTGAGCTCCTGTTTCCTTCTCATTGTTAAGTATGGCTGACACACCAAAGCCCCGTGATGAGTGAGAAGATATGCACACACCCACACAGTGGTCACCCGAACATCACCATGCCCTCGGGAAGCCGCCCTCCCACGGAAGCCCTACCCTCTGGCTCGCATGGGCCCACACAGGAGAAGCAGGACCTCCCGCTCCTATGCTGACCCAGAGAGTTTTTCACATTTCTGACAATTTCCATACAAAAGAGGAAGGGCAGTTCAAATCTGTAATTCCTCATGGAACAGACCACTGTAGAGATGACAGGACCCAGGGGCTTGTGCCCAGAAAGGACCCTCTCTCGGACCCCTTTCTCCACGAAGGGGTGATGGTTTCCTTCAGCTTACTCTGCCTGGAATCCAGTGGGATAACATGATTAGGGGGTTCTGAGGGCTTGAGGAGAAGGGGTTTTGTTCTGTGGCCCACAATAATAGAGATCGATGCTCCTGCAGAATGAAAACGTGGACGTGGCATTCAAATGGGGCTTGTCCCGGCTTCATCCCAGCTGAGATGACAAAGCAGATGGCAGAGCGGAGCCCCAGAATGATGTTCATCTCCACGTGGTGCGGAGAGCCCAGTCTGCTAACCAGCCTCCCGCCCAGCTGCGGGGTCAGTCGAGGGGAAGAAAGAGCCTCCAGGGAGAATGTGTGCACTCATTCACTTGAAGAGGGAGGGGTCCGCCTCTAAGTGCCTCCTTCAAGCCGACAGCTGCCATGGAAGTCCTGGAGCGGGGGGCTTGGGGAGGTTGGGCCTCCTCCTGAGGGTCCCTGAGTGGGAGGGCAGCTGTCCAGGGGTCTGCCGGCCCCAAGACCACCAGGGAGGGGAGGGGCAGCCCTACCGGGCCAGGGGCAGCTGCGAGAGCACCAGGACCACCTGCGAGGACGGTGGCTATAGTGCAAGGCAGGCTCCGACGGCCCCACCTCTTCCCCCACACCCCGCCTGCCCCCTGACCACAAGGGGCCACAACGGGTCCTGACAGAGCAGGAGGAAGTCAGGCTGTGGGACGAATCACCACAAACTTACTGGGGGCCTTAGATCGACACAAATGCATCATCTTACATGTGGGTTAGAAGCTGGATATAGGACGCCCTGAACTGAAGCAAGGTGCGGAAGGAAAACCCTGTTTTCTTGCCTACCCCAGTCTCTAGAGGCAGCTGCCATCCACAGCACGTCGGCCCTCATCCATCTCCAAAGCTAGCCAGCAGGACCTCGGGGCACTGTTCTGGGGTCACATTTCCTCCGACAGACCCGACCTTATGATGATACTGGACCCACCCACGTGGCCTAGAGAACCCCCGACAGTAGCGGCCATCAGTGAGGTGAACCCCCTTGCCATGACACAGCACTTTTACTGGGACCAAGAATTGTGACATGGATGTGTTCTGGGAGGGGGCGTACTTTCTGCACAGCATATGCAGGAAGTAGGCAGAAAGCACCCCACAGCACGCCCCATGGGGAAGAGGGCCAGCGGTGGGGGTCATCTCGCGTGCTGATTCCGGAGACAGTCTGTGTTCCGTGGCTCAATTCTATGACAGTTGTCAGAAATGTCAACAACTATACACAACGGAAGATTACTCAGCCATCAGAACGGATGAATACCCACCATTTGCATCGACATGAGACTGGAGGAGATTATGCTCAGTGAAATATGCACAGAAAGTCAAGTAGCATATGGTTTCACTTGAGCATAGGGAGTAGCATGGAGGACATTAGGAGAAGGAGGGGAAAAGAGACTTGGGGTAAATCGGAGGGGGAGACAAACCATGAGAAACAAACTGAGGGTCTTAGAGGGGAGGGAGTGAGGGGAGGGGTGAGCCTGGTGGTGGGAAAGAGGGCACAGAGCACTGGGCGTCATACGCAAACCATGACTCATGGAGCACTGCATCGAAACTAATGTACTGCTTGCAGGGGATGATGCTGAGTGAAATAAGCCAGGCAGAGACAGTCAAGTATCGCGTGGTCTCACTTACTTGCGGTGCATGAGGGGTAACCTGGAGGACAGTGGGAGAAGGAAAGTAAATGGGAACTAGGGTAATCCAGGGAGGGAAACGAAACAACAGAGACTTTGGACACAAAAACAAACTGAGGGACTTGGAGGGAGGGGGGTGGAGGGATGGGAGAGCCTGGTGGTGGGTACTGGGGACACCTAAAGCGTGGAGCACTGGGTGTGGGGAATGGGGAATGAATCTTGGAACACTGGGAAAAATTTTAGTAACAATAAAAAATAATAATAAAATTTAAAAAAAACTAATGTGCTGCAAGGTGACTATCACAAGACAATAACAAAAAAGAAAGAAATGCCAACAACTTGGAAATAAGTCTCCTGCCCGTCACTTCTTAGACGAGCAGGTAAAGACACCGCAGAGCGGAACTTCCCCTCCACCACAGGCGCCTGCGAAGACAGTAATCTCTATCTTGAAGCAGTCGTGCAAAAACTCCCGCTCTCATAATGGGGAGCGCGCTTCTCCACGCTGGGCCCCGACTGCCGCCGCCCTGGTCCGAGGCCCCGAGGCCAGCACCTGCGCTGCCTGCACGTGGCCCCTCGCGAAGCCGCGTAAGACTCGGAATCTGGGGTCGGAATAATGACGCCCCCTCTTGCCCTGTGAAAACTGCAACACAGGATTTCCTTCCAGTTGTGACATCTTGATAAGGTGGGCTGCTGAAGACGTCCTCACAGCCCGATTCGCAATCCGTCCAGACGGACAAAGTACCAGATGCCAGGACGGGCCCTGGGCGTGTGTCCGGAAGGCCGAGTCAGAGGCGGCGGAACAGGGGGAGAGGAGACCGGCTGTGTCGCTGAGCTGCAGCCGCGGATTAGCAGCTCAGGGAGCGGGAGACCGTGCCCAGTCCTCGAAATACCCAAGAGCAGACAAAACGGGAATAGCTACGAATACGATGCCCTGGACGCCCCCGCCGGGTCCACCAGACACACACGCTTCAGGCAAACCTACGGAGACGAATCCTGAAGAGTCCCTGAAGGAGGCAAAATAGGGGAGAACACTTCAGGTAATTGCTAAAACTCCATGTGCCCTGAAATGATCCCGTCACTTGTGATGGTGTCATTCCTAGGGCATACTCATGGGGTACACGGTCACAAGAACAGTTGGTAATAATCTTGTTTGGACAAATACAATTTAGATGAGTTTGTTTGTGTATGTATGTGTTTCAGCTTTAGTTTGTCACAGGGAAATTCTTTTCTCTTTTTGTTTTGTTGTTGTTGTTGTTGTTGTTTTGAGAGAGAGTGTGCAAGCGAGGTGAGAAGCAGAGGAAGACACAGACGCCACGCTGAGCACAGAGCCTGACACAGGGCTGCATTTCATGACCCTGAGATCAAGACCTGAGCTGAAATCAAGTGGGACACTTAAGCCACTGAGCCACCCAGACGCCCCGATAGGGAGTTCACTGCAAGCGAAGTGATGTATAGTGAACTAATGTACCGCTGACTGCTTGCGAGGCTGTCCATCCACAGCTGTGCCCAGGTCTGGCCTGTCCGCGGCTGGGTAGGTGTCTGTGTGTCTGTCCCCATGTACTGCTGAGTCTCGGCATCAGATGCATGGGTGCTGGTGACGGACAGAGAGTGCAGGGCGCCCACATTAAAGAATCGAGTCTAGCCAGACCTGGCGGCCCAATACTCTGTCAGGAAAAGCCAGAGCCACGGTGTGGGGCAACACTGTCGGGGTGCTGGCGGTTCTGCGGACAGCGCTGACCAGACCTGCAGAGCCCCGCCTTCAAGGCCCACCCCCACACCCGGAGGACTGGGCCCCTGTCCTGGCTTACACCAGGAACCAGGATCAAGGATGCCCCAAACCTAGCTTCCTTCTCAGCTTCTGAGCCTGGTCCTGACAGAAAGCCCATCTGGCCCAGCCCACCTTCTCTGGAGACCTCCTACCTGAGGACCTCCCCCTGTGGCCACCACCGCCTACTCCAAGACGTCCCCGAGATGTTATGTGGTTGACAGAGCGAGGGCTCTGGGAGACCTGGTTTCTTCCAGGCTGGATGGTCCTGGGGCCCCCTCCCCAGCACCCAGCAGAGGACAGGAGTGCCCTGCTGCCAGCAGGAGGAGGTCCCGTCTTTGTGAACCACTGCACATTAAAGACAAAGTCTGGGATCAGGCAGAGGTCTGGTTTGACGGATGGAGAGGATGGGAAGACCGTATCATTGCAAAGCCTCAGCCTGGGAAAATCACAAGTTTCACAAAGAAACAAAAAGCTAAAGACAAAAACTGATCACAGTTTGTGACTAAAGCTGTGCCTGAGAGTAATGAGGGTCCATCCCTCATGAGCACCATCTTCCAACCAGAACTCTAGGGAACACAGCGAGCTCTATGGCAGAGGGGTCTCAGCAGACGCCTGGGGAAGGGAAGCACCATTAAGCACGCTGGAAAGTCTCCTGGAAAATGACAGGAGAAAAATGCCTTATTCCACCCAGGCACAAGAATAAACTCCAGATGCAATTTTTTTGGAAAGATGGAAGACATTGAAAATGAAAACACAATTATACTAATTCATGGAATGTAGAGAGAGTAGTGTGCACACAGGAAACGTAAGTGTAAATTCCTTACATTTGTAAAAGAAGAAAAATCTCAAGCCAATAAAATAAAAACACCTTTAGGAATTTGGAAAATAAGAGCAAACCCAACTCAAAGCCAGTGGAAAAGAGGAAGTAATAAAATTAGAGCAGAGACAAATGACACACAGAATATAAAAATAAAACCTACAAAACCAACACCTGATTCTTTCAAAAGATCAACAAAATTGACAAACCGCCCACTAGACTTACTAAAAGAAAAGAAGAGATACACATTAGTCAGAAGTGAAAGCAGGGACATCACCACTGGCCTCACAGACATAAGTATTACAAGAGAACCAATGAACAAGGCAACACCAACTAATTAGATAACCTAGATGGAAGGAACAAATTTCAGACACACAAATGCCAAAACTGACTCAAGAAGAAACTATTTGAAAAGACCTACACCAAGTAAAGAAATTGATCAGTACTCAAAAACCTCCAGCAGAGAAAAACCCAACACCAGAGGGCTTCACTAATTAATTCTACTGAACAAAGAAGAATCAACACCTTCTCCAAATCTTCCAAGAAACAGAAGAGGGAAGAATCTTTGCTAATGGGTTCTGTGAGGCCAGTGCTACCTGATAACAAGACCAAAGAAAGACACCACAAGAAACCTACATAGCGATATCTACAAACATAGATGCAAAAATCCTCAATAAAAACACTAGAAAACCAAATCCATGGCATGTTAAAAGGCTTATACAACATGACTGATGGGATTTATCCCCAGAATACAAGGGTGGTCCAACACACAATTGATAGAACAGAATCCACCATGTTAATAGAATAAAGGAGAGAAATATAGGAAATGCAGGAAAGCCATTTGACAGAATTCAAGATATTTCATGATGCACATACTGACACAACTAGATATAGAAAAGAACACTTTCAACATGATAAAGGACATTTATGAAAAACTGACAGTTTCCATCCTTCTCGATAGTGAAAGCCTGAAAGCTTTCCTGCTGGAACAGGAAGAAGAGGGTGCTGGCTTTTACGGTGCTATTCAACATCACACTGAACATTCTAGCCAGAGCATTTAGGCAAGAAAAAAATAATGAAGGCATCCAAATGGAAAAGACAAAGTAAAATTATCTCTATTTCCAGATGGCATGATCCTTTACATAGAAAATCCCAAAGAATCTACACCCAAAAAATAACCAGCTATAATAAGTGAGCTCAGCAAAGTTTCAGAGTACAAGATCAACACGCAGAATCCACTGGGTTTCTGAAATATGCTAGCAATGAACAATTCAAGATGTAAATGAACAAAACAATTCCATTTATAAAAGCACCCTAAAAGAATAAAATATATAGGAATAAATTTAACCAAAAAGGGAAAAGAGAACTACAAAACATTGTGGCCAAAAAAATTTAATAAAGACCTAAATACAGGGATGCCTGGGTGCCATAGTTGGTTAAATACTGGAGTTTTGGTTTCAGCTCAGGTTGTGTTCTCAGGGACAGGGGATCAAACCCCTCATTGGGCTCCACAGTCAATATGGAGTCAACTTGGGTTTCTCTCAGCCTCTCCCTCTGCTCTTCCCCCTGCCCACTCTCTCTCTAAAATAAATAAATCTTTTTAAAAAGAACTGAATATATATAAAGACAATCTATATTCATAGATCAAATGGGTTGACAGTGTTAACTTGGCAATGCCCCCAAGGTGACAAACTGACTCAATGCAGTCCTTATCAGAATAACAATAATGAAGTCCCAATAGTTCATTTTTGCTTTTATTTCCCTTGCCTTTGGAGACGTGTCTACCAAAAAGTTACTGCAGCCTTGGGGCGCCTGGGTGGCTCAGTCGGTTGGGCAGCTGCCTTCAGCTCAGGTCATGATCTCAAGGTCCTGGGATCGAGTCCCACATTGGGCTTCCTGCAGGGAGCCTGCTTCTCCCTCTGTCTTCTGCTCCCCCTGCTTATGCTCACTGGCTCTTTCTCTCTGACAAATAAATAAATCTTTAAAAAAAAGAAGAAGTTATTGCTGCCTAAATCAAAAAGGCTACCGCCTGTGTTCTCCTCTAGGGAAGATCTAAATTAATGAGCCAAAGTGTCACTTTGTTGTCTGAGAACAAGAATGGTGAGAGTGGACGTCCCTGTCTTGTTCCTGACCTCAGAGGAAAAGCTCTAAGTTTTTCCTCATTTAGGATGATACTAGCTATGGGTTTTTTGTATTATGGCTTTTGTGATATTGAGGTGTGTTTCCTCTATCCCTACAGAGCAGAGAGTTTTTATCAAGAAAGGATGGCATATTTTATCAAATGCTTTTCCTGCATCTATTGAGAGGATCGTATGGTTCTTCTCCTTTCTTTTATTAATGTGGTGATTGATTAATTTATGGATGTTGAACCTCCCTTGCAGCCCAGGAATAAATCCCACTTGGTCAAGTGAATAATCCTTTTAATGGCCTGTTGGATCCTATTGGCTAGGATCTTGTTGAGTATTTTGGCATCCATGCTCATCAGGGATATTGGTCTGTAACAGTCTTTTTAGTGGTGTCTTTGTTTGGTTTTGGAACTTCATCAAGATAAAAAGCTTTTTCACAGGAAAGGAAACAGTCAACAAAACTAAACGGCAACCTATGGAATGGGAGATGATATTTACAAATCTTTTATGACATAAAGAGTTAGTATCCAAATATAGAGAACTTCTCAAACTCAGAGGGAGGAGCAAGATGGTGGGGGAGTAGGAGACATAGGTATCACCGGGTCCCAGGAGTTCAGCTGGATGGTTAGCACACCAGTTGGAACACCTACAGACTCAGCAGGAGAGCAAAGACAAGAAGAGCAGCAGTTCTAGGAACAGAAAAGCGACCCTTTCTGGAAGGTAGGAGATGTGGAGAAGTGAATCAGAGGCAAGGTTTGGGAGGCTTGCGGGGGTAGGGGCCGGCTCCCAGGCAGCAGTAGAGCCATGGAGCACAAAATCGGAACCCTTAGGGTCTGCTGCACTGAGGGTTGTTGCCCCAGGGGCTAAGCAGGGGGTTGAACCCTCGTGGGGACAGTGTGGCCTCGGGACCCGCGGGGTCACAGAAGGACCTGGGCTGCCTGAGCACTGCAGAGCCCCCAGGTACCAGAGCAGGGAAGCCGGCTGCATAGACGGAGCCAAGGAGGGG
>PITA01029715.1:0-17581 GCA_004023965.1 Spilogale gracilis | reverse complement strand
TATACCATCACTTTCAATGTTCAGGTGTCTTTAGGTCTCAACTGAATCTCTTGTAAACAGCATATAGATAAGTCTTGGGATTTTTTTTATTTTTAAAAGGTTTTATTAATTTATTAGAAAGAGATAAAGAGAGAGCAAGCAGGGGGAGCAGCAGAGGGAGAAAGAGAAGCAGACTCCCCCTCAGCAGGGAGCCTTATGTGGTGCTAGATCCCAGGACCCTGAGATCATGACCTGAGCAGAAGGCAGATGCTTACTGAACAAGCCACCCAGACACTCCTAGGTCTTGTTATTTTGTCCATTCTATCATCCTATCTTTTGATTGGAGCATTTTGTCCATTACATTCAAAGTAATTATTGATAGATATGTATTTGTTGCTGTTTTGTTTCTTGTTTTGTGGCAGTTTTTGTAGTTTTTTTTTTCCAGCTACTTCTCTTGCTCTCTTTCATTGTTTGTTGGCTTTCTTTAGTGACTCATTTGCATTCCTTTCTCTTTATTCTTTGCATATCTATTACTAGTTTTTGATTTGTGGTTACATTAAGTTTGTATACAACATCTGCATTTAATAGGTTGTATTAAGTTGATGGTTGCTTATGTCTGAACCCATTCCTTACTTCTCCTCTGCGCACATTTTAGATGATTGGTGTCATATTTTATATCCTCTTATTTTATGAATCCTTGAATTATTTTTACATAATACTTATTTTTACTGCTTTGGTGGGTTTTTTGCTTTTTACACTCCCACTTATGGTCTTTTTTTTCCACTCAGAATGTCCCCTTTAATATTTCTTGTAGGGCTGCTTTAGTGGTAATAAACTCCTTTAGTTTTTATTTGTTGGAGAAACTCTTTTTTTTTTTTTTTAAGATTTTATTTATTTATTTGACAGAGAGAAACACAGCTAGAGAGGGAACACAAGCAGAGGGACTGAGAGAGGGAGAAGCAGGCTTCCCGCCGAGCAGGGAATCCTGATGTGGGACTTGATCCCGGGTCTCCAGGATCATGACCTGAGCCGAAAGCAGCCGCTTAACCAACTGAGCCACCCAGGCACCCCTGTTGAAGAAACTCTTCATCTCTACTTTTATTCTGAGGGGTAGCCTTGATGGAGAGAGTGTTCTTGACTGCAGATTTTCCCTATCAGCACTTTGACTGTATCATGCCACTCTCCAGCCTGCAAAGTTTCTGCTGAAAATCCACTGATAGCCTTTTGAGGTTTCCCTTGTATGAAACTGTCTACTTTTCTCTTGCTGCTTTTACATTTTTTCTTTATAATTACTTTTCTCCTTTCAATTACTATGTTTTCATTGTGTGAACCTCCTTAGGTTGGTATTTTGGGGGGATCTTTGTGCATCCTGGATCTGGATATCTGCTTCCTTCTCCCGATTCAGAATTTTTTAGCTATTATTTCTTTGAGTACATTTCTGTTCCCTTTTCTCTCTCTTCTTTTAGGATCCTTATAATGCAAATGCTGTTATGTTTGATAGAGTCACTGAATTCCCTGAGACTGTTCTCAATTTGCATATTTTTTTCCTCTCATTTGCTCAGCTTGATCACTTTCCATTACTTTGTCTTTTAGTTCACTAATTCATTCCTTTGCTTCCTCTAGCCTGCTATTTATTACATCAAGTGTGTTTTTAATTTCATTTATTGTGTCCTTCATCTCTGATTAGTCCTTTTTATCCATTTGTTAAGTGTCTCACTAATGTCCTCTACTCTTTTCTCAAGTCCAATGAGTATCTTTATGATTGTTACTTTAAATTCTGTATCGGGCATATTACTTATATCCATTTCACTTAGGTCTTTTGCTGTGGTTTGGTCCTCTTCCTTCTTTTTTTTTTTTTTTAAGATTTTATTTATTTGACAGAGAGAAACACAGCCAGAGAGGGAACACACGCAGGGGGAATGAGAGAGGGAGAAGCAGGCCTCCCGCTGAGCAGGGAGCCCATGTGGGGCTCGATCCCGGGTCTCCGGGATCATGACCTGAGCCGAAGGCAGTTGCTTAAACACCTGAGCCACTCAGACGCCCCTCCTCTTCCTTCTTTTGGGACATAGTCTCCTGTCTTCTCATTGTGTCTAAGTCCCTGTGTCAGTTTCTTTGTGTTAGGAAAGTCAGTTACTTCTCTGTGTGAAATGTTTTTATTTTGGTGTAGTCCCAATAGCTTTTCTGTTTGTTTTTTTAAAAAAGACTTTATTTATTTGACAGAGCGAAACACAGCTAGACAGGGAACACAAGCAGGGGGAGTGAGAGAGGGAGAAGCAGGCCTTCCGTTGAGCAGAGAGCCTGATGTGGGGCTCGATCCTGGGTCTCCGGGATCATGACCTGAGCCGAAGGCAGTCGCTTAACCAACTGAGCCACCCAGGTGTCCCTGTAGTCCCAATAGTTTAATTTTGCTTTGTTTCCCTGCCTGAGGAGACTTATCTAGAAAAATGTTTCTATAGCTGATGTCAAAGAAATTACTGGCAATGTTTTTTTCTATGAGTTTTATGTTTTCAGGCTTAGATTTAGCTCTTTAATCCACCTTGAGTTTATTTTGTGTATGGTGTAAGAAACTGGTCCAGTTTCATTCCTCTGCATGTAGCTGTCTAGTTTCCCATCATCATTTGTTATAGAGACGATCTTTTCTCTACTGTATATTCTTACCTCCTTTGTCATACAGTAATTGGACCATATAACAGTGGATTTATTTCTGGGCTCTTTGTTTTGTTCAATTGATCTATATATTTATTTTTTTTGCCAGTACCATACTGTTTTGATTATTACAGCTTTGTGATAGATCTTGAAATCTGGGAGCGCGATATCTCCAGCTTTGTTCTGGTTTCTTTTATTTTGGCTGTTCAGCATCTTTTGTGGTTCCATATAAATTTTAGGATTATTTGTTTTAGTTCTGTGAAAAATGCTGTTGGCATTTTGATATGGATGAATTAAATCTGTAGATTGCTTTAGGTAGTATGGACTTTTTAGTAATGGCACTTCAGTACATGAGCATGGCATGTCTTCCCATTTGTGTCACCTTCAAATTCTTTATCAGTGTTTATAATTTTTGGAATACAGTTCTTTCACCTTCTTGGGTAAGTTTATTCCTAGGTATTTTATTCCCGTTGGTGCAATTGTAAATGTGATTTTTTTTAGTTCTCTTTCTACTACTTCATTATTAGTGTTTAGAAATGCAACAGATTTATTATATTAATTTTTTACCCTATGACTTTACTGAATTAAGTTTACCTGTTCCAGTAGTTTTTTTGTGAAATATTTAGGGTTTTTTTAATATATAGTATCATGTCATCTGGAAACAGGGAAAGCTTTGCTTCTTCCTTAACCAATTTGGATGCCTTTCATTTCTTTTTATTGTTTTATTTCTGTTGCTAGGACCTCTAGTACTATGTTGAATGAAAGTGCTGAGAGTGGACATCCTTGTCTTATTCCTGATCCTAGAGGAAAAACTCTCAGTTTTCACCATTGAGTATGATGTTAGCTGTGGGTTTCTTTATATATGGCTTTTATTATATTGAGGTATGTTCTCTCTAACCCTATTTTATTGAGAGTTCTTGTCATGAAGGGAACTCTGTCAGTTGCTTTTTCTGCATCTATTGAGATGATCATTTGAATTTTTATGTCCTTTTCTCTTGTTAATGTGATGTATTATCTTGATTGATTCGTGAATACTAAATCACTCTTACATCACAGGAATAATCCGCTTGATCATGGTGAAAGACTTTTTAATGTATTGTTGAATTTTGTTGGCTAATATTTTGAGAATTTATCATCTGTGTTCATGAGAGATACTGGCCTGTGGTTTTCATTTTTTGTTTTGGTATTAGGGGAATATTATCTTTGTAGAATTAATTTAGAAGCTTTCTTTTTTTTATTTTTTGAAAGAGTTTGGGAAGAATAGGTCTTAACTCTTTTTTAACTGTTTGGTAGAATTCACCTGTGAAGCTGTCTGGTCCTGGACTTTTATTTATTGGGAATTTTTTTTGATTACTGGTTAAATTTAATTGCTAATTAGTCTATTCAAATTTTCTGAACTGGAAGATCATGTGTTTCTAGGAATTTATCCATTTCTTCTAGGTTGTTCAGTCTGTAGGCATACAATTTTTCATAGTAGGTTCTCTTGTAATCCTTTGTATTTCTGTGGTATTGTTGTTGTTTGCTATTATTGATATAACTGTTATTTCTTAATGTCGTTTTTTTCTTTATGCCCCTTTCACTTAGAGTTCATGTACCTTCTTGGTTTCGTGCATTTGTAGTATCCATCAAATTGGGAGATTTTTCATCCAGACAGTATACTGGGGTAATCATAGGGTTCAGCTCATTTGTTTCTTTTTTCCTCAGGAATGTCTGTCCAGCATTGGCTGTTGTCCAATGTCTGAAAATCATTGTTGTGTATATTTTTTATAGTTTTTAGTGGGCTTTGATGATAGGGTAAATCTTCTGTCTGTTATTCCATATTGACTGGAAGTTGAAGCACATGGAAACTACTTTTTAAATTTCAGTTAGCTCTCTACTGCCTGTACTATGACGTTCAAACTCCTAGTTGAGCATAGTCAGTACTATATAAGCTGACTCATGGCAACGTCCATCCCCAGCTGCACTCACTTAATTAAAAAATTGGCCAGGTCTTCATCATATCCAAATCTCTTCATCCTCAGTGTGTTATACATGCTCTCGTCTCTTCCTAGAAAGACCTTCTTCCAATATATCACCCATCTGGCCAAATTCTGCTTGTCCTTTAAGACCACACCCAATTATCAATTCTTCTGTTAAACTTTTCCACAATTTGGTATTCGTAGCTACTGCTGTGTTCCTATACCACTCAGAATATGACTCTCTTATGCACTTAAGACACTTTTATGGAGATTCTTATTTTGACTTTTACACCTGACTGAAGTCTTTTAATCTCCTAGACGGTAATAACCTCTACATCTTATTCACATTTTCATTTTTCAGCCTAGCTCCATAACTTACTCATAGTGGGTTCTTGGAAAATGTTTACTAAGCAAATGAATGTCCTGTCACAATGTATACTATTGCTTTCTGAAGATAGTTATTGGCATGCTTATTTGGAAAACTTGGGAATGATAAATAAGACAAACTAAATACAACTTGTACTGAAATAGCAGCCACTGGCTAGCAAGTGTTCGAAATTATGTTTATCAGTGAGGATGCTGAGCAGGTGCTGGTTCCCTTCTAGGGTTATTATTCTACCATTAAAATAATTCATAGCCAATATTTCTCTCTCTTTTTATCTTTCTCTCTTTCACAGATGGTGAAGTTCTGTGAGTGATTTCTGTAAGAAATAAGTGCAGGAATAGGTTTTCCTTAGGAGTTCCCTAGAGTTAATATAATATAATCATTTTCAAATCACTAGCTTCAACTCTGAGAGATCATTAGAATCAGGATACTTCTGGCCTGGTGGAAGGCCAGTATCTTAAAGACTTATGACTAAGACATTCCCTGAATTGTCTTAGACATGTGCAATCAAGATAATGTATCCTGGAGATTCAGTATTCTTGACTATTCTTGAAAGCTGACAATTTAGGAAAGGGCAAACATTTTGTATTCCTATCTCCATAATCAGAATGGAGAAGGGTAATCAGATGTGTCACCAACTCGAACAAAGCCTATGAGACTGTAAAGAAAATCGTAAAACAAAACATGAGTTTATTATCTTGCTTGCCAGACAAGGGAAGATATAACACTGAAAAAATTCACTAAACAGTTAATAGGAATGGGCATGTGAAAGTGGAGGGTAAGGGACTTAATCCACTGGAATGGAGCTGTCAAGATGGTTATGATAAGTGATGATTGAACACTTCTAATGGAACAGAGTGAGTCTATGGGTCTATATGTGATGTAGGTTCATTGGACAGAAAAGAGTCTAAAGTTTGGTCCCCATAAAGGTCTGACATAGATTACTCACAATTGTGTGTTTTATTAGCTTAGGATAGTGGCTTGCTGAAAGTTTTTACTTGTTTAACAACTTCACATGATTGGAAACAGTTTTAGTGAAACTAGCATTCAAATTATATTTCTCTTTTGCATGTATTACTGTAAGTGGGATGATGTGATTTATCCCACATAGAATTTTGGGGACATACACCTGATTTAACATGAAGAAAAGTACAGTATGGGCTCTCTGTTGGTAGGGGAAAGTAAAATATGTTACAAATATGGGATTCTTAACAGGTCAAACTTATCAAATACCAAAGGAAAGAAATTGGCTTTGGAGTAGGGTAGGCTTGGTTTTGCTTTGCAGCTTAGCCACCTATTAACTTTATAGATTCATCTAAGTCTCAGGGGTTTTTTTTGTGTGTGTGTGTGTGAACTATAGATAACAATATCAGTCTCCTATCACTTACTGGGAAGATCCGAAGAATTGGTGTACACAGACCACCTCTGAAGGTGACCTTCGTGCTCCTCACAGGATGAATAGTGGATAGCTAGCTTTCCTCCTCTGTGAACTCCCACCCATGCAACCCCATGTATATGAATGCTTCAGCTGTCCCTCCATAGCCTCCTGGGCCCCTAGCCTCCTGAGCACACCTGTCTCATGCTTGTCCCCCTTTCCATACATTTCCCTTTCATTTCTCCCTTTTCCTCTCAATACTTAAAATAATATTTGCAGGTCCAAAGATAACCTTTATTCATTTTCTTCATTCACAAACTAGATTATACTTCAGGATAGCACTCTTCCGCATTATAAGGTTCTAAATGCTTAGCATTGGAAAAATGAACTGCTTTGGGGAAAAGCAAATAACCAAAAGCAACTCTAAAGGAGTTTTAAATTTGGGGACATCAGAGAGCCAGCATCCTAGATGCCCAGTACCATTGAGTATGTCTCCTCTTAATCCCCTATCTCAAATACAGGGCCCTTTATGGCCTATAGCATAATCCTAATTTTTACTCAAACGGTAAAGACATTGTGTGACAAGGTCCAGAACACTTTGGAGCATTTGATACTCAGTGAGCAAGGCTGAATGGCCTAGCATTCTTTCTGGTCATAGGAGAAAATGGTCAAGGTGTGGGGATTCTAGGAGACCAAGGAATTAGTGGGATTATAAAATGTAAAATGCCCAAATTCCTATTGAACAAGATAGAGAACTGGGTACTGTGTTAATCAGAAGAAATTCTGTGCCTTTGAAAATTGGAGTCTTCTGGATCGCTGTCCCTAAAACCTGAGGGACACTGTGAATTTTTTCCAACATTCTCTTGCCAGATGTAGTTTCAATCTCTTCCTCAGGCCACTGGAAGAATTTTTCTAAAGGAGTAACAAGAGTGCACGGTAGGTATTGACTTAGAATGACTGCACTGTTGTTTTCCAATTTCTTTAGTCAGGTTGGAGACTAATGATTCATGTTTATATGGAAAGGGCCATCCATGGAAGATGTGAGCAGTGTGAACCTTACTGGGGCATGGGGGGCGGAGAAGAGATTGCAGAGTCGATAGGACAGGCTATAGGATTGGTTATGCTGCAAGATATCAATTTAAGAGAGAGATCCTGAAATCCCAGGGCTTAGAAACAAGAAGGCTTAGTTTTCTTCTACATGCCCAGCATTGGTCAGTGGGGCATTCCTCTCCGTATGCTCAGGGATGCAAGCCACCATCTCACTGCCCCATAATCTGGAGAGCACATCCTGTTTCTCAGATCTGTCTGCAGAAGTGAGGGCGCCTTGGGGGGCTCAGTCATTAAGGAGCCACCTTCGGCTCAGGTCATGATCCCAGAGTCCCGGAATCGAGCCCCGCATCGGGCTTCCTGCTCTGCGGGAAGCCTACTTCTCCCTCACTTACTCCCCCTGCTTGTGTTCCCTCTCTAGCTGTGTTTCTGTCAAATAAATAAATAAAATATAAAAAAAAAAAAGTAGTGAGGGCTTTTCAGCTCCCTCAGCTTGGAATCCACCCCATCCTTTGTGCCCTTATATTGTTACCCTAAACAAGGTGGGGAAGTGGGAAGCTGGGGAGAAAATGGACTATTGAAGGGAATACTGCCATGTCTCATGTAGCCTGCTCTTCTGGTCATCAAATACCTATTTGCTTCTTTCTTCCCAATTTTCTTAAAAAATATTTAAATTACTTATTTGGCAGAGAAAGCAAGAGAGCACAAACAGGGGGAGTAGCAGAGGGAACAGCAGAGGGAAAGGGAGAAGCAGATTCGCTGCTGGGCAGGGAGCCCAATGTGGGGCTTGATCCCAGGACCCTGGGATCATGACCAGAGCTGAAGGCAGCTGCTTAACCAACTGAACTGCTCAGGTGCCCTTTTCTTCCCAATTTCTGACCATCTAAGAGTTCCCTGTGATCCTTGCCTCTGGCACCAGTTCTCAGATTGCCAAGTGCTGTACGGTTGTCACTCTGTCAGGTTATGACCTGACTTTTCTAGGTTGGAGTTCTTAGAAGTAAGAAGACAAGGGGCTCCTGGGTGGCTCAGTCAGTTAAGTGTCTGCCTTTGACTCGGGTCGTGATCCCAGGCTCCTGGGATCAAGCCCCGCATCAGGCTCTCCACTTCATGGGAAGCCTGCTTCTCCCTCTCCCACTCCCTCTGCTTGTGTTCCCTCTCTCACTGTGTCTCTCTCTGTCCAATAAATAAAATCTTAAAAAAAAAAGTCAGAAGGCAAGTTCTCTGCTGCCCCAATAACTAGCCCACGTGGTGGGAGAGGAACACGTGGATGGTAACAAGCACATTTCATGACCATGAAGTTTTGTGCCTTCAGTCTCATCACCAGAAAGAGGGGGTTTTCTTCCACCTTCTGGTCTCTCCCTGCTGTCTGAAAGGGGTCTCACATTTCTAAATATAATCTCTCCTGCTGCAGAATTCATCTAATTCTTTCAGTTTCTCTAGGAATTTCTTCCCACCTATGTGGATTGTTAACCCCTTGTCTCCATCTATTTCTTCTCTTCCTCTTGAATGCAGGTAATTTTTATGTGTCTTAAGCACATTTTCTGTGCAAAACCTGACATCCAGGTTGCATACTGACGTAAGATGAAGATGACCCTGGATTCTTAGTGGCGCTCAGATTTTCCTGGAAATAGGTAGGAAAGAGACATTGGAAGATCACTTTTTGAGCTGTTAATCTGTATTTTGTTCATTAGATTGTTTCCTTTTTTATATATCAGACACATTATTAAGGCCTTCACATTCCTTGGAATCAGGAGTGTTTGCAGGGCAAAGAACCAAAGAAAGCTGCTTTAAACAGTGACCTTTCCTGCCTTTCTTAAAACTGTAAGGGACAGTCGAGTGGCTGGTGGGGAGCAGAAAGGCAAGGAGAGAGTGGCTGTGAAAGGAGCAGGCAGGGAGATTGCCCTGCTGGAAGAGGTGGTGATGGGAGCCCAGGTGCTGCCTTGGCAACGTCCCAGGGATGAGCAAGGACCACACAGGGGCTGGCTGGTTTTGTGTCTCAGGAGGCCCACGGAAACTACAGTTCCATGTATTTTACCTTCTCCAAGGTTCAGTCTTTCCTTTCTTCCTTCCCACCTCCCTCATGCTGTGGACATCACTCGGAAATGCCCTATGGATGCAATGAGTAAGGAATGGTTCTTAACTCTGGTGGTTCTGAATTTGGCTAGGGGGACATAATTACAATGTG
The DNA here is from genome assembly GCA_004023965.1 of Spilogale gracilis. Taxonomy (NCBI): domain Eukaryota; kingdom Metazoa; phylum Chordata; class Mammalia; order Carnivora; family Mephitidae; genus Spilogale; species Spilogale gracilis. Next base: position 8,006 of record PITA01029715.1, on the reverse strand, counting down.
ATGATTCAGAAAGCCAATAGAATCAAAGCAATCTTAGAGACAGAAAAGGAAATGGCCCACCCTTACACTTTACTTTCTTCTCTCTCTGTAGTGAACTCTTCCTTCATTTTTCTGGTATTATGGTCTTCTGAATCCTTATCTTAAGCAGTTCTTTGACGCTTTGCTTTCTGAGCATGCATTCTCTGTCTCCTATCTGTATTTCTTTTCTTCTGATAGCTGGAGAAGTTTATCATGGGTTTATTTGTGTCCTCTAGTCTTCTTCAAATCTTAAAATCATAGGTAAAAAATGAATGTATTGAAAAATATTTGATGGGGCGCCTGGGTGGCTCAGTTCATTGAGCGACTGCCTTCGACTCGGGTCATGATCCCGGAGACCCGGTATCGAGTCCCGCATCGGGCTCCCTGCTCGGCGGGAAGCCTGCTTCTCCCTCTCTCACTCCACCTGCTTGTGTTCCCTCTCTGGCTGTGTTTCTCTCTGTCAAATAAATAAAAATCTTTTTAAAAAAAAATGAAAAATATTTGAGCCGCTCATAGATTTGGGGAGGAAGAGGTTGAAAATTCATACTTGGAAAATGGCCTAGCAGGAGTTAAGTTCCTACCACTTGAAGAAGAATCTGGCTTTGGCATCTCCATGGGTTCCTTGACACTAGGGAGGCTGCTGCTGCGAATCATTTCTTAACTCCTTCTGCATTTTTGAGTTGCTCCTTGAAGACTCGAATGGACCTGGTCTTGATGCACCCTTACACTCCTGCAGCTAGGGGGCTGGGGCAGGATAACTGGCTTCTAGGCGCCCATGTTGAGAAATAAGGCCCTGCTTCCACCAAAATCCATGAACAATTAAGGGTTCTTCTGAAATAGGAAGGTATTTGGCGGCCAAATATATTTTCCTGGAAATAGGTAGGAAAGAGATATTGGAAGATCACTTTTTGAGCTATTAATCTGTATTTTGTTCATTAGATTGTTTCCTTTTTCATATATATATATATGAAAAATATATATGTAATATATATAAAGTCCCCTTTCAAGTATCATCTTGCCTATATTTTATCAGGAGACCTCTGATTCATCCCAGATCCATGACTCTGGTTCTGACCTATCGCCCCCTTTGGTGTCCTCTCTTTCCTGTCGAATTCAAAGCCTTCCTCGTGGATGCTCCATGACCCTCCAAGCCGACATAGGCCAGGCACATCATCTTTCTTCTGCTTCTCATACTCTCTCTTGTTTCAAGGATGACTTGGGAAATGAGGTGAAATGCAGATTCCCTGGATTCATGCCACTTCCCCAATTCTGATGAGCAGGGCTCAGGAGTCTTCAAATTTTAGCAGATGGCACATCTATCTCTGCTTCTTTTTGGTGATAGCTTCAGGGGGACAGAGGGAAACTGCCTTCTGCTTTCAACTCCCTTGAAATTTGGCTGTGCTTCCAGAAATTGGGTTTTGTGCGACTTCTCTGGGTGCCACAGCCTTAGATGCCTGGAAAAGCACAGGTCCTGGCCGACTGGCATGGGAGCTGCCCATAAACCCACAGGTATCTGAAGCAGAACTGTCCAGGTCCTGACACTCATCTACAGTCGCTGTGCTGGGGCTTCTGGTCTGCTCACAGCGGGCTGTTGCTAAGGCACACCTGCACACATCACACCGCAAGTCATAGCAGTCACTGGAATGACCTCCCGCAGACTGCATGCTGAGAGTGACCTGCGGTGAGCATTTACTCCTGAATTTGGGCAGATGTTGCTCAAGCCCTTACGATTTCCTTAGGCATCTTTCTTTCCAAACTTACTGGTGTGTTGATAAGTCTGTTTTGTACCATGGAGCTAGATGTGTAAAATTACTCAAAGGATTCTGCCATATTTACTCCCCTGGAATGAACCGTCTCCAGGAAGCACAAGGGGTTAGAATAAGGAGGCTGCTTCCTTCCATGCTGACAGTTTTTTTTTTTTTATTAAGAATATTATACAATTTTCCTTTCTCTTATGCTTTATATATTGATATGGCCTTATGTCTTTTCTCACCTTGAAATCTTCTTTATAGATTTTAATTTAAAAGTTGAAGAGGGAGATCTCAATTTCCTTGATTCTTTGACCTCTGAGTTAGAAGATGGTTGTAATAGTAAATCATTAGAGGCAAAGAGGTGAGAAAGTACCATTTGTTCTGAAACAATTCTACATCATAAATTTGACCTTAGACTTTCAAGAATGCTAAACACCAAAAAGAGAAGCATACATGAGCTCTGCTCCTGACCTGGAGCAAGGAGGAGCATCGTCTAATGCAGCCTGTCAGAGACACGCAGTGTCCCTGCTCCCATGACGTGCACTCTGATCAGATCAGAGAGATGAGCAGCGTAACCAAGAGCTCGATGAAAGGCTGAATGCATATAGAACTTACACCAAGGGCTACCTATTTATTTAATAACTGGCATGTATGAATCTAAGTTCACACACTCACGTAGGAAATATCACCCTGAAGTTCTCAAAGTCATTCTAATGTTGCTGCTAAACATCTATCTCTCTAGGTTGCCAAGAAATTCAGTGAGTCATACTTAAGGCTTCTCAGGGTTCTGGGCTTTATACTGTGGAGACTACCTGGTTTTCTGTCATCACCAAGACATCTACGTCCTTGTCTACACATTCCCTGTAGGCCTGAGAGCTCTCCCTAAGGGAGAAAGGAATCTGGCCGACTGTCAGCAGCACACTGTCCTCCTCTCTGAGGTCTTAGTGCTTCTTTCCTAACACGCCCCCCCCCCCCCCCCCAGGACGGCTCTCTCTGTCTCACACAAAGCTCCTTCCCATTGCCTGATTCACTAGGCCACTCTACTTTTTTTTCTCAACCCTGTTCTTGGACTGAATGATTAGCAACCAAAACTTTGTTTACCTTTTCTTGAGAACAGGGAGTACCAGGGCTCAGAAAGTGAGGGGACATGTTTGCATCCCATCCTTCTACTGTAGCAAAGAAAAAAAATAAGGAAGTCTGATCCTAGGAAGACTTGTACACCAATATGAGCATTGGTTCAATTCTTGCTATGTATAAAATTCACACTCATTCCTTCTTCTCATGAATTGATGCTGACTCTGTGCTAGACACTCTGCAAAGCACTGAAGGCATATTGTAGTCCTTGCCAACGTGATCAGGGGTCTCAGGTGCAACCAACAAAAATCAGCTCCTGTCAATTTAAGCAAAAAAGGTCCAGGGGCATCAGGGACGTTTCTCCCTCCAAAAGAGAAAAAGCAAATAAAATGATGTGTGGAGTTAGCCAGATGAATGAGTTTTAAGAACAAGTGGTGAGAGAAGAGAGTGAAGAAATAAGGTGTGGCCAAGCATGGGAGAAGGAGAAAGGGAAACAGAGATGAATAATGGAAAGAGACTTCACACTCTGATGAGGAGATGCACATAGTGTGAGGAAGTCAGTGAGGTGAGGCAGAGCTTAGCCACAGTTCCTGTTGATGTTCCTAGAAGGCAAGTTGGTCTGGGGCACCATGGAGTCTTTTGGTGCTGATGTCATGGCAGAGTTGGTGTGTGATTCCTCTGGGCGCAGGGCAAGAGGACAGGCTGTCTTGCATAAACAGCAGAGCATCCGAAATGGGGAAATCACTTGAAAATTTTCTTCCTTGCAGCCTTGCCTTGTCAGTGATAAATTGTCATACCTGAATTTGGAAGGAACCTCCAGATGCCGTATTATTTTTATTGTTCATATTGAACATCTTCCAGAGAATACTATTTCCATGGGGTCAGACCCAAGTGACTCGGTCCAGGCCTGTCCAGATGCAGTTTGATCTTGAAGCTGTTTACTTTTCATTGATCAGGGCGGTTGTATTGGCACTGTGTACTGCCCGTTATATCTATAGTACCGGAGGTTGCGTGGTTGTGTTAAGTACCATTGCTATTTAGAAAACTAATCAATACCTGACAAACCGGAAGAATGGTTTATTATTATTAATCTGTATTTTAGTATCACTACTGTAGACAAATCTGGAAGAATGGAAGCTCTATTTTCTCTCTCTTTTTTTTTTAATATTTTATTTATTTATTTGACACAGAGAGAGATCACAAGGCAGAGAGGCAGGCAGAGAGAGAGGAGGAAGCAGGCTCCCTGCTGAGCAGAGAGCCCGGCGCGGGCCTTGATCCCAGGACCCTGAGGTCATGACCTGAGCTGAAGGCAGAGGCTTTAACCCACTGAGCCACCCAGGCGCCCGGAAGCTCTATTTTCTTTGTGGACAACTCCAACTTCCCCATGCCCACACCAACATGCTCTACACAGCAAGCAGAGACTCAGAACTACGACCAGGGTCAGAGTCTTTCTTGCCACTAGAGCAGGGTTAGAAGCTCTCTTTCCCCTCAAATTACTGAAAGATGGTAACAGGAGAAGGGGTAAGGGTTCTGAACAGGCCAAACTGGCCCAAACTGGGAAGGAGCTGACCTGTGATGAGAAAGGGAGTGAGTTCCTCCCCCCTTCATTTTGTGTGTGTGCGTGTGTTTGTATCTGTGGATGGTGAGGAGCCGTGCTTTATTGACACGTTACTTCCAGTTGGTTAACAAAGCTCTGTTGGGTGGTGGTGTGTGGGTGCTGAGGGTAGGGGTGGGAGATCAACCCTGACGACTGTGGCCTCCTGGTTTGTCAGGAAGGCCCTGGAGCCCAGGTGTGGCATACTGAGTGGCGCCCCCATCTGTGAGTGGACGATATGGGTGAGGACAGTAAACATCTCGCCAGCAAACTCTACTAAAGATTCTTACACCCCAAACAGGACAGAGGTAGACTTTCTCCGCATGAGGGCAGGTAAAAACCCTGAATCAGATTTAATTGGATTCAAATATTACCACCTATTAAAAATCAAGAAAACAACCTGTAAGGAAGTTGCAGGATTCCTGTAAGGCCATGTTAAGATGGAAAAACAGAGTTTTGGTGTAAATTCTGTGAATACGCAAAGCTTCTTGATATTGCTATGGACCAGACAGGTGATATCCAATGGAACGTTCTGTGTGGATGGATGTGTTCAGGAACTATATGGTCCAGTCCAGTAGCCACCAGCCATATGTGGCTCTCTCAACTAAATTTTAATTATTAAAATTAAATTAAATGAAAAATTTAGTTTTTCAGCCATACTAGCCACATTTCAGATACTTTTTTTTTTTAAAGATTTTATTTATTTGACAGCGAGAAACACAGCTAGAGAGGGAACACAAGCAGGGGGAGAGAGAGAGGGAGAAGCAGGCTTCCCGCCAAGCAGGGAGCCCGATGTGGGACTCAATCCTGGGTTTCCAGGATCATGACCTGAGCCAAAGGCAGTCACTTAACCAACTGAGCCACTCAGGTGTCCCATTTCAGATACTTAATAGATATATGTGGCTACCATATTGGACAGTTCTGGAACCAAGAGTCTTGTTTTTAGGCGATTTCTCTAGTTGGGATTTAGGAAATAGCTTTCAACTTTTGTTTCAACTCTGCCTAATTAGAAGGGGCTGCTTCAAGTATTATGTTGGGAAGGACTGGAGATCCCATTTAGACATACCGGGAAAGAATGCGGTGGATGACAGCATGAGTGTGGGAAAGTGGCGTGCTGCTCAGTTATTCACCATTTCCTATCCCTCATATTAGGGAGACTATGTGGGTCAAGCAAATGCTTCACCCTACTCAGTTCGTATGTGGTCCATTTCCCATGTGTTTGGATCACCTGTATCTGGGAGACACTCTCTAGAAAGGGTGGAAATACTGAACCCCAAGCTCCATTCCCCCCAAATCACACTCAGTCCCATATATACCACAGTGTTCCAGGAGAAGACTCAGGAGGATGGGAGCCAGGCAGGCCAGTTTGGGTTAAAATGAGTGAAGTGGGGAGGAAAGAACCACTGGTCGAATTCACGTACATCCTTTCCGACTGAGCACGATTGGCAGCATCAGAAGTGATATTATATGGCCACAGGCTATTATCTTCCTTTCTCTGAATCCATGGATGATTTTCTACTGATCATACATCATGGCTTTTTGGAAGGATTTAATGTATTGACCGCTTACTGTTAGTATTTCCATAGTTTGCTCAAGAAACTTGGGGAAGGATAAAAGAGAGCTCTGTAGTCTGGATTTCTTTTTGAGGAAAAGGACAATTTCTTTATTTCTCTTACTGTGTGAGTCTGTGCTTTCCCCAAGAGACATGGACTGTTTACAGTCAAGAGGACTGTCTACTGTCCTGGCTGGTGAAAGCTGACACACCAACATATAGTTTATTGAACTGAGTTTAACAGAAAGCCTGTGTTTAAGACGATCTCAGTGCTCCACTCTATGATTTTCCTACTTCAGTGGCTAAATGAAGATTCGGGACATGAGCCCAATTCTGGTTACATCAGAACAGCTGTTTAACCCCTGGTATTCTGATGATGACATTTGTGCCAATTTCCCATGGTCTCAGTCCTTCATCGTGAGGACACTCTTCACAGGGTACGGTGGGCATCTGGAACTGAACTGAAAGTATGGGTGTAAATTTTTACTCTTTATGTGGCCAAGTTAAAAATGGGACTCTGTCTCTATCCTGTATCCAAATATAGTATATCCATATATATACATATACATACACACATGTGTGTATATAGAGTATATCCATATGGAAATATGGATATTATATATAGTCTATATTTTAGCAAGGCTTGGCTGCCACCTGGTGGAGGAAATTCTCCAATACGTGCATTTCAACATTGAACAACTAAGAGGCATATATATCGTTAGTTAACTGTCCTTTGGGATGCCTGGAAAAATGTTCTGAAATAGTTTGGTGGCCTTCGGGAATTACAGACTTTCATGAACATAACTGTGTTTATGGTGTCTCTGTGTACTTGAGGGCGTGTCTGTAGGGTCATGTCCATCGCCAGTGGGATTACTCATTAACAAATCAGTCTCTAGCACCAGAGCCCGGGTGTTCTAGGGTTCTCTCCAGCTGTGAGATTGTGCGAATTTATACCTAGCTCAGGGAACAACTCTGAGGCCTGAATTTCTGGGATTCTTACTGCAGGCTGGAGCTAGTGGAGAATCCTGTCAGTTCCGTGCAGATGTGAAATCTCCTAGAAACCACCCACTCCTGGAACAGATCTCATGGAGCAACTTTGAGCAGGAGTGTTCTCATTCCCTGTAGGTCGGGAACATATAAGGGGTAGAGCCGAAAGGCGGGCCAGAAAATTGTAGCAGTGTTGGGCTCCTGAGAGACTTAAGCTGCTGTCTTCCTTTCTGATGTCTTAAAAAAAGACACAGTAAGGCACATGCCTCGGGAAAATGATCTATTTGCCTTTGCGTTCTGGAACCATTCAGGATACAAGGAAGACACTTGGATTTTGTAGAATGGCTAGTATAATATATTAGATCATATTGAGACCTCCTTCCCAGATTTCCTTGGCCTCTTTTCCAGGCTGCTTGCTCTGTGAGACTGCCACCGTCCCCTCACCTGTCCCTGCCATCTGCCTTGTTTTGCCCCAGGGTTCCAGGGTCTATCAGGTCACCAACACTGCCCTTCCCCCAGAGAGGCTGAGGCAGCCATCAGTGGAAGGCCTGGGTTTGGGCCTTGGAGGCTGCCTGGAAACCCTAGTGAAAATCGGGTGAAGGTGCAAGGGGCAGGGCTTGTAGGCAGAGGGCAGAGCTTGTGAAGAGGCCTTGGGAGAGCACAGAGCTGGAGAATGAATGGCAAGATGTCAGCGTGGCTGGAGTGTGGTGAGCAGGTGGGAGGGGAAGACCTGAGGGCAGGTGAGACGCAGCCGGCTAGGACCATGTGGAATCTTAGCCTGACTGCCGTGTGGCTGCCAGTGGAGTCAGACAAGCAGGCTTGCATCTGAAGCTGGTCACTCTGGCTTCAGTGTGGGAACATGATGCTGGGAGAGTGAACGGAGAACAGAGATGAGCGGGGAGACGCGAGGCAGGGGGCCAGCGGCAGGAATTGATGCGGCAGCCGGTGTGCAGTCAGGAACCCAGAGAGCCCATTCTGGTTCTGTCACAAACTTGGTCTGAGAGATTTAAGCCCCTGGCTGCTCCATTTC
>PITA01029714.1:0-17547 GCA_004023965.1 Spilogale gracilis | reverse complement strand
TGTGTGAACCCTGTTGGTCTCCACACTTGGCTTTTTTTCAAAAAAGGAAAATGAGCTCCTACAGTGTTCAAAGAATAGTCCAATAAAGATATTTTACTCTCCCTTTATTCAGTAGGAATTGATGGGTCATAGCAGTATGTCTGACACTGGTAGGTTTCTACAGTAATTTTTTTTCTTATCAGCTACTTAATGAAATGAATTTCTATCATAGCATCTTTAAATGTTAATACTCTTACAGCTGTCTTCAAAGACCTATTTTGAACTAAATATGTTATCAATCAAAATACTCATTAAAATTCCATTCAAGTGTATGTGGAGAGAGAGATTAAATCATTGAGGCATCTGAGCCTCTTATTCTACTAATGTGACCTCATTATATCGTAATTTGTTATTACAGAAATTTAATATTCTGATGCCATAGAATTACTAAGGGTTCACATTTCCCTGGTTTTCATCTACCTTAATTGCAAACTTTTTGATCATTTACTGGTTGGGTTCTTGGATATTCCCAATATTTGTATTTCTGGCTGACTACAATGTATAACCCAAGCAAACAGTGCCACCTGACACTGGAGATAGATAATGGCTCCAATCCCTAAGGGAACTTGGAGACAGTGTTCTCTTTGATGAGATGAAAATATTTTGAATCAGTGTTTCCCACCAGCCACCATTAATATATGTGAGTCCTGACTTTGACTCCTTCGCATGTTATAACTGAATGGCATCACCTTCCCTAGATGTGTGATGGAGTAGAATCTTTGTCCACCTCAGAGAGAGTCCTGAGGACCAAAGAAGATAATGTGCAAAGTCCTAATAAGTACCAAACAAATTCTTCCCTCAACACACCATTTTAATCTAGCCATTCAACCAAATGTGTTACTTGGCTTTCTCCTGCTATTTGAGTAGAACCCAAGAAAAGCCAAAGGAAGAGACAAAAACATTCTGAGTGTCAGAAATCAAGGATATAAGACTTAAAATTTTAGTCCATTTTTTATATGAAGACAATTACCAAAATATTATAATTTTGAAGTAAACTCAGAATTAAGTCTGAAAACTTTGTAATCACTAACTCCTCATATACCTGTATCCAACACTGTTCTCAATTACAACAAAATGGTCATTCATCCCATCTCTGATATTTTTTCTCCATGTTAACCTCTTTCTTAAAAAAAAAAAAAGAAAGAAAGAAAGAAAGAAAGAAAGAAAGAAAGAAAGAAAGAAAAGAAAAGAAAAAAAGCCAAGCATTATGGGCCTACTTGACATGGGTGGGAATAAATTCGGACCAGATCCCAGAACCCAGAGATGCAGGATTAGTCCTATTTAGATTGTGATAGCCAGGAACACCTGGGTAGCTCAGCCGATTAAGCATATGCCTTGGCTCGGGTCATTATCCCAGGGTCCTGAGATCTGGCTCCCTGCTCAGTGGGGAACCTACTTCTCCCTCTGCCTGCTGCTCCCCCAGCTTGTGCTCTCTCTATATATATAAACAAATAAACAAACAAACAAACAAACAAATAAATAAATATCTTAAAAAATATATAGATTGTGATAACCAGTAATTAAGTAGCTTTGTTCCTAGTGATCACAGAGGAAGAGTCTGTAAGAAAGACATGAGTTGCCCATCATATCAACAGCCTCCTAGCCTCAAGTTATTATAACACATCTCTTATGACAGATGTGAGCTGTCAAGAACTAGGATTTTTAATAAATAAGTTCCCAATTAGATCTGGTGTCTATTTTACTATTATCCTCCCCTTGCACCCTATGCCAGCTACACTAGCCTCCTTTTCCTTCTTCCACAGCCACCCACCACAGTAGGGCCTTTGCACATTCTATTCCCAGGTGCTACAATGTTCTTCCTCCAGATTCCCATGTGGATCACTCCCTCACATTCTTCAAAGCTTTGCTCAATGATCACCTTTTCAATGTGGCTTTTCTCATGACCTAATTGCAAACAAAAACTCTTTCTCTGCCCAGCTCTCGCATCTACTCCTCTATTGATTTTCCTACATGGCATCTACCACCATGTTTCTCCATTACTGTTTGTCCATTACTGCCAGTCTCCCTGGCTCACATGTGAGGTCCACAGAAAAGGACTTTGGATGGCTTCTTGTTGCCACATCTCAGACACCTGCAAGGGTCTTTGGTACAAAGGATAATGAGTGAATAAATTAAGAGAGCATAGAGTAATGGATTTTTGTCATTTTGTTGGAGGGCTTCGAATAAAAGTTAGTCACACAAAGAACATTATTTTAAAATCCATGCAATGCATACTTTTGGTGACTTGATTTATATGTACACCTTTATTTGTAAATATGAATACACGGCAGACTAAATTGTTGGGGTTGTTGCTGTGCACATTCTTTAGTCACTGGAAAAACAAATGGTTGTGAATTCACATAACCTTCAGCACGATACTGAGTAACAGATGACAGACTACTTTCCCATTGTTTTATGTGAAATAATGAAAGAGAAATATGCAGGAGAAAAAGGCATTTTAGAGTGAAAAGAAATACCCACGTTAGCTTGGCACAACCACCATTCACAGCAGCAGGACCCCAGGAAAACAGAAACTTCAGATTGCTACATGATGAACAGCTCCAAGTGCCTCCCAAGCAACAATGTCTGGCTCTGGTTCCCCAAAACATCAGTTTTGGGAGATGCTACAGCCAACGGGAAGCCAGCTTTAGCACTACGTAAAGAAAATTAAATCCCATAAAGCAAAAGCATGACATTTCTTCTCCACACCCTCTGGTTTGTCCTCTATTATTATTTGAGAGTAAGTCTTAGTGCAAAATGAAAAAAAAAAGAAAAGAAAAGAAAAAAGTAGACAATTCTTTGCAGATAACTTGCAGTTCGATAACCTGATAATTATTCATTTCAGCTTAAAGCATGCATGTAAATATCATTTCAAATGAAGCACTGACTTGATTTTTAATCAATGAAAACTGACATTTGTTGAAAAGCCTTTCTGAATAATTACTTTGCATTCTTATTACTAAAGCAGATTTAACAGAAAATCAAAACAAACGATATTAATTACATCGTGCCTCATTATATATTAATAGGTTCAGAAACCAAACATTGAGTGTCTTACAGAGCTGGGTGTAATATTTATATGAAGCTTTCTGGTGGAAGCCAGCTTAATTCTAATGCATCCATTTTAGTGCTCTGACCTTCTGTTTCCTGGAACCATGAGTTTGGTCTCAGCTAGGAGCACACGTATCTGGAATCCACGCTTTGGGCTCATGCCTGAGAACCCAGAATGTCACTGGAACATTGACTTTCTCATGCCAAGGGACATGAGTTGACGAACTGGTCAGACACCATTACTTTTAATTCGGAATTATTATTAAAATACTTCTCTGGGTGATAGATTTAGAACATCACGTGAAGGGATCTCACTGTGCAACTGTACCCCTGAGATCAGCTTTCATCTGTATGCCCACAAAACAACTGGGCAGGTACAAGCAGGAGCATGGAAATGAGAAGAATAACACAGAAGAAGGAATTTCCTTAGATCTTTCTCTCCTTGACTGGCCGCTGGACCATCAGGGCTTTCGCACTCATGTTCAGCCCTAGCGCTGGCTCCTCAGCTTTAATGAGGACCCAGCAGGTGGTTTCCTAGCTATGGAAACTCTGTAAGATGTACAACACTTCTGAGCGTCAGGTTTCTCATTTGTAAATTAAAAATAACAATGATATTTGGTTATTTAAAGATTAAATTAAAAAGTTGTTATGAAGATTAAATGAATAATCCATCTAAAGTACAAAGCAGAGTTTCTATTGCATACTAGACTCTCAATAAATACTAGTTACTAAAATCATTATTAAAGCCCCCTTCCAATCCTGACATTCTATGACTATTCAAGTGCAATATAGAAGCCCTGCTGTTAATGTCTGATCAGACATCTTATTTTTTTAACTTTTTCCTCTGGCATACTTCTAACTCCTAAACTTGCTGCAAAACACTGGCAGAAGCAGAATGGGCAATACAGAGAATTAATTAAACTTTGTACATAGAAGTCATCCATACTGGCATATAGACCGCTTAGAAAGCAGTGAAATTCCACCAAAGCAGGCAGTGTCCAGACAATACCATCATCCTTGGAGATGACATTTGCAAAATCGGAATAATTCATTCAGCAAAAACAGACTGTGCCAAGAAGTGTTTTACGTATGAAGACTCAGCAGTGAGCAAAAAGACAAGTGCATCTTGGAGAGCATATGTTCTAGTTAGGAGGGGAAAAAGAGTGGAGTAGAAGGGAAAGGGGAGGTGTTACAGTGCCCTTCAACCTCTGTGCAGGCTCCTGAGACCTTCCCTGACTTCTCCATGACTCCACCGTGTGTATTAGTCAGTATTAAAATGCCATTGATTTCATTACCTCCTATAAATCCTTAATATTCCCCTCTTCTGCAGTCTCACTGGGACCCTTCCCTTTCCAGTCTTTATTTTCTCTTGTTTTGGTTACAACTATATTCCACATATTCAAAAAACTAGAGGAATGGAGAGGAGGATGAAAAAAAAAGACCCAAATCAAATTTCTAAAGATGAAAATGACAACAACTGAACTGAAGAATATAATTAATGGGATTAACAGCAGATTTGAAAATGCCAGGGAAAAATGAATTTGAAGACGTAGCAATAGAAACCACTCAAAGTCAAACAGAGAGAAAAAAGACAAAAATATGAACAGAGCACCAGAGAGCTGTGGAATACCTTCAAATGGCCTAATATATATGTGATTGGAGTTTTTAAGAGACAGGAAAGAGAACAGTGGACAGAAAGAAAATATCTTAGAAGAGGTAATGTTTAAAATTGTTCTACACTTGATGAAAATTATATACCCACTTTTGCAAGAAACTTAATGAAACCCAACTGTAAGAAGCATGAAGAATACTAATGGTAAGGAAACTAAAGCTCAGAGCATTTACCCAATTTTCTCTTTGTTATATAACAAGCTCTGGGTCCATTCACAATGGTTGGACTCTCTACATATCTTAAAGAAGTCACAGATGTGGATAGGTGGGAACTAAACCAGAGGTGAAAGCAAGAAGAAAAATATCACCTAGGCATGAATGCTGCCTAAGAGATGAGATGCTGCCAAAGAACCTGTAATAGGATGTATTAACATTTCACGCAGTAAGCCAAGGTCAAAAAGACCACACCTCTGGCGGCAATGAGCTCTACCAACCACACTGAGCCTGAAGCCAGTACTGAGGGCCACCGTTTATATTCTCACTTGCATATTCCGTTGCCTGATTTCTTCAGTCTGCCTTCTCCTCTCAGGCCTTAATACTCAGTTTCATGGAAATATTGCCTGTTTTGATGTGGGTTTTTATGTTTGTTTGTTTATCTGTCACTAGATTTTTTTCTGTTCAAATAGAAACAAAAACAAGAATACTTGAGAAGTGGGATATGTATCATTTCCAAAGCTTGTGAGACAAGGTTTATCAATTATCTTTCCTTTTGCTTTTTGTGCTTATAAAATAGAAATTCCAGGTACTCCTTCAGCACTTACCATTCATATAGTCAAAATGCTGATTTTTTTCATTATTTGCTTGATGAATAATCTTATTCATTTATTTTTCTTCAAGATCCTTTTAATTTCCTAGCTAGATTTTGACTATTTTGTGATTTCATATATTCTCTCTTCTATATAATAATAAATAACTGGAACTACTGGTAAAAATCTGAAATTAAATTTCTAATTGAGCTAAGCACACTTTTAGTCTTCCTCCCTGTCTTCACTCCCCACTCCACAACTTCTAAATATGGGTTTTACTGGAGTTGAATTACTTAAAATATGCTCTAGATTGAATTTAACTAACCATCATTCCACCCTACTGTGCATACACACCAGTCCCAGCCTACTGGGGGCATGTAAGATGGATGACATAGGCACTTCCCACAGGAGGTCTGTAACATAGGGACAGTGAGACAAGGTTAAGCTAAACAAAAACCAAGCCAAACAATGAAGAGTGCTTTCATTATCAATGGGTATTCTTCTAAATAGTTTGCTCAGATATAACACACACACACACACACACACACACACACACACACGCACACTGCAACTTACAAAATCCTTGCTCTAAAGCAACTCAGCATTAGTTGAAGCAGAATTCAGACCTGCCCTCATGAAATCATGCACATTTGTACATGTTTTCAAAAGTTTTTGAAGTTTAGTCTTCAAAAAAAGCTTTCTGAAGTGTTTCTGAAGTTTTAGTCTTACCTAGCACTGCTGCATATCACCTCTGTGACCATACACCAAAAGCATACACACCAAAACACAGTGAACCTTCCATTAGTGCGGCATTAAACCTACAAACCTTGGAAAATGGATCTAAGTCAGCAGGCCAGAACAATGAACAACTCATGCCCAAGAAGATTTTCATTCTGAAAATAAACCCGATTTTAAGCACTACAGGTAATGTGTGTGTATTTCCATTTCTGAAATAATCCAAAAGAATGGTGGTCTTTAAATAGATTCTAAGACCTGCTCCTAAAACTGTGAGCATAATTTACAGTATTGAGATAGATGTCACTATGAAGCAGACCATCAGGGAAAGGTAGGACAGCTTGCCTTAAAACCCTTTCTTGACCCCCTCCCGTTCCTGAAAATTGCACAGACCAAATAAATAGCTGTCATGTGCACGAACCAAGTATAGAAAAAGAAGAAGGTGCCAAGCAGGACTACTAAATTTATTTCACAACCACTCATCCTTTCCATTTTTCTAGACAGTCCACAGGCAGATTGATAAGGCAGTAATCAGAACCCGGAGCCAAGATGGCTGAACAATCAGGGTGGCGTGGCCGCCTCCATTTGTCAGAAGGAGCCAGAAAAGGACAGAGCCTGAAGGAGCAGGGCGGAAGAGCGTGTGCAGGGATGTTCTCTGGCCTTGGAAAAGGAGGCATAATATCAAGGGGCAAAGGGATATCTGGGAGCAAAAAAAGGATGTCTGAGCCTGAGAAAAAGCCAGGAACAATGGGGTAACTAGGAGGTGCCTGGGGAAATGCATTAGTTATTTCCTGAGGTAAAGGAACACAAGGTGCAGGAGAATAGCTTTATTTCAGTTCCTGTTTTATGAGTTATTTCCCTAGAAAGATTTTACCTTTCCTCTGAACAGTTCAGCATACACACACCCCCAGGATTTTCTCCTTGTTAGCCTAACAGGAATGTTGGGATCCTAACACTCCTGCAGTTAAAAGCTCTCTACTCTCCGCGCCGGCATCTAGGTCGGCTCTCTTTCCTTTGTTACAAATCCTCTGCCAGCAAGAGAAAGGATTCTTTCTAGAAATAGCAAAATAGCAAAGCGATGAAATGAAGGGAGGGAGAAGTGGGAAGAGAGAGAGAGAGAGACAGAAACAGGAGACAGGAGACAGAGAGGAGAGGATGGATGGAGAGTGAAGCTAGTGCAGGAAGCCCCAGCCTAACCTCGCCCCATCTTCTTGCCTGCCTGTCCTGGGAGCCGCAGCTCAGGTGACAGCCAGCTGCTGGGGCCGTTGGCTATGCTCTTTCTGCCCTTCAGACTCCCTTCACCATTGTGATGCAGTAATGAAGTAGAGCTGCCCTGTCAGACCTCATCAGCAGTCCTGTGAAGGTAGAATGAAATCACTTCTATTGACCCCCTGGCATATTTATAGGCTCTCTCTTTCTGCTGAGGCTGGTGGTTATCACCTTCCCGTCCCACGATGTGTTTATTCAGCCGCACGCTAAATCACGCCCGGTGCAAGTGAAGCATTCATCAGGAACCACAAACCCCTCTTTCAGGCTGCCAAACCTATCCAATTACTGAAGCTAGAAGGGCCTGCAAAAACCCCTTCGGCCAGGCGAGCTCTCTTGTTTGTACCCTCTAAAAATAATACCTTCTGAGCTCTGCACGCTTCCTCTGTCCAATCTGCACGTTGACTTTGAACTAGCAGAGCACTCATTTATCCTTCACTGGCTGTGTCTCCAAGTTCCCCCTTTTCTTCTTAAACAATGAGAAAGAGATGCTGCATTGCTTTCTGGAGAGGTGGGGAAGAGAATGCCAGTAGCCTGCTACTTGTCTCTCTGTCTTGGCTACCCCTTCGGGTGTGCAAGTTATGCAGTCCAGTTCTCCTAAAGGGCAGCTACCACACTGGTCCCATGCTGCCCTCTATCTTTCTTTTTCTTGCTAAGCAAGTAATTTGGAAGAAACTATTAAAATAACAAGGGAAATTATAACATTTTGGTTTAAAGTCAGGAGAACTAGATTTAGACGTGTCTTTGAATGTGGACAGATAAAGATGGTAAGTGGTTTAAAGTCCGTGTCTCTTAACAGAAATTAATTTAATTAGAGCTTTGAGTTTGGGCTTTTTTTTTAACCAATACTTGTACATTTTCTATTTCTCTTAATGTATCTTATTTTTCAGGTTAGAAAGAGAAACAAAGATTAATATTATTAAGCCTAGTATTTTATTCGGTAGCCAGCAATGTTTTCTGAAGCTAATTACAATGGAACATTTATGATTTAGGATTTTTTTAATTATGGGAGGCAGAGTTGAAGAACAGAAACAAAACCTACCTGGGCTTTGAAAAATCTGAATTCTTGTCCCAGTTTCACTTCTAACTAGAATTGTAACCTTGTAAGTCATTAATCACTCTGGGCTTTCGCTCCCTTATCTATGGTTCTGTCTAGAGCTAACATTTCCACACTTGCAAGCATGGCATTGAACAAAAGGAAAGAAGCTAAATGACCACTTGATTAATAACCAAGCCATTTGTGAAACCTGGGGCAAGGGTTGATTGCTTCCTTTATCCCCAGAGGCTAGCGCATAATAGTGGTTGAGGGGGCAATAGAAACATACAAAGCGTAATAAGAAAGACAGCTAAACCCAGCATCAGCCTTACAGAGTGTGCAGAGTGTGCTGGTACATACTTAACAACTAGTTCTAAAAAACAAAGCAAAACAAACAAACAAACAAACAAAAACCACTGATCTGCAGCCTTTGCCAATTTCCCTAGTGTAAATAACTCTCACCATGGTCAATTTCAAACCACTAACCTGATTTCACCGACAGAGCAGTCAGGAGGAAGTGCTGAAAACTGGCTCTCCAGAGCCCTTCCAATGGTTCTCCAGTTCAGCACAGGTTCCACACCAGCAAGCCACTGTGTGCTCAGCCCATCTACCCCTGCCAACCACCTACTCCCATGGCTCTTCAGAGATCAGCTGGGCTTTGAGGAGAGAATGGTGGGGTTCTACCAGGAGCCTGAGACACACAAACTGAAGGTGCTAAGATCCTAACGAAAAGTTTGCATGAATAGAGAGATTTTAAATGCTTTTCAAAAATGTCACAGAAGGGGTGCCTGGGTGGCTCGGTTGGTTATGCATGTGAATCTTGATTTCATTCAGGTCATGATCTCAGGATTGTGGAATCGATCAAACCCAGCATCATGAGTCTGCATGAGATTCTCTCTCTCCCTATGCCCCTCCCCCTGCTTTCTCTCAAAGAAAAGAAAAACAAAAGTCACAGAACTATCCCCAATGACAGAAAAGAAAAAGAAAGGGAGGGACATCTTGTGCTTCTAGTCTTTCTGGATATATAGTCCAAAGATACTTTAGAAGAAAGTTTCTTTAAAGTTTCAGTGAATTTTGCATTCTGCTTTGGATCTATCACAATTTAATATGAAAAAATATAAACACAAGGAAATAATATTAACACTTTAAAAAAAGATTTTACATAACCCCTAAGACATCAAAATGTAAGTCAAAAAAAGATTTCAAAATGAAATCAAAACCTAAAACATTTTGAATGTTTTATCCATGAAGGAAAGAAGAGAAGGAGAGAAAGAGGGGAGAAGGAAAGAGGAAGGGAAAAAGAGAAAAAAGAAGGGAGAAAGGGAGGGCAGGTGGCATGGGAAGGAAGCTATACCAAAACACTATGACATGGAAGAAGAGTGATTTGAAAAGAGATACCATAGTTGAGACGTCCTTCTCATGAATCAGCTCATCACTACTCTTCACAACAAGAAGGCTCCAAATTTCTGTGCTCCTTAGCTCACTAGAAAAACAAACACTTTATTATTTAGATGAATGCTTATTTTTTTAAAAGATTTTATTTATTTAAGTGACAGAGAGAACAATCACAAGTAGGCAGAGAGGCGGGCAGAGAGAGAGGAGGAGGAAGCAGGTTCCCTGCTGAGCAGAGAGCCCGATGCAGGCCTCGATCCCAGGACCCTGAGATCATGACCTGAGCCAAAGGCAGAGGCTTTAACCCACTGAGCCACACTGGTGCCCAGATGAATGCTTATATAAGCAATATGGGAAACAACGGAGGCCATGTTATAAAGACCACCAAGTGGGGTGTGACAAATAGGAATAAGAAGAGAGAGACACCAATGACAGCGGTAATCAAGGACAGACACACAGAATCAGGAGGAGGTAACAGCCTTGGTCTTCACACTCTTAGAGGCAAAAAATGAGAAGTAATGTAGAAGCTTCACTACCTCAGTAGGAAAGGGAATATTTTGAAGAATTGGTAGTAATGGGTCAAAAAATTCCCAAATTAGTACCAGATTCAATTTAATCTCATAAGTATTCATAGTGCACCTGTGAGCACAAAATCCCAAGTGGAGCAGAAACTAGTGCAGAAAAAGGGGCAGGGAATAGGAAGATAGTTCAAAGATAAATAAAGATGTGGTAAGCATCCTAAAGAAGCTAAGAATATAGCAGAGGTCAATGAATTGCCATCTAAAGTATGAGAAAGGATCACAGGTATTACAAGAGAGTAAACACACAGTGTTTGAACAGTAAATCCCAGTGGGAAATAAGAAAATGCACCATAGGGGGCCTGGGTGGCCCAGTCATTAAACATCTGCTTTCTGCTCAGGTCATGATCCCGGAGTCCTGGGATTGAGCCCCACATGGGGTTTACTGCTCTGCGGGAAGCCTGCTTCTCCCTCTCTCACTCCCCTGCTTGCGTTTCCTCTCTAGCTGTTTCTTTCTGTCAAATAAATAAATAAAATCTCTAAAAAAAAAAGAAGAAAGAAAGAAAGAAAGAAAGAAAGGAAGGAAGGAAGGAAGGAAGGAAGGAAGGAAGGAAGGAAAGAAAGAAAGAAAAAGAAAGAAAGAAAGAAAGAAAAGGAAGAAAGAAAGAAAAGAAAGAAAGAAAGAAAAGGAAGAAAGAAAGAAAAGGAAGAAAGAAAGAAAAAAAAAGAAAATGCACTATAACCTGCTCCTATGTCTATTTGTAAATTGTTTCCCCCCATAAGTGGTATATTGTGCTTATGCAGAAATAAGCAAGTCATTTTATATTTCAAGTAAATATACCCAGATTTACCACGTGTTTCCTTTTCTCAAGTATCATTTAGCCATGGGAAAAGGACGTTTTGCATATTGCTGACTAAGACAAAGGAAGTTTATAAATAGCCTGCCCTTCTAAAGACCTTGCAGACCAATTCTTGGTGATAAGCTCATAGAGTTGTGTGCTCTGAAAACTTTCACCTATCTCCCAGTGCTGAAGTGGCGGCTTTGTTTTCAGGTTTGAGCCTTGAGTCTAGAAATATTTATAAAAGAGTTATTATCTCTTTTTTACTAAGGCACATAATTCTGAACTTAACTTGAAAAATCTCCTGATGTCCTCTTAAAATTATCTGTCATTTTAAAAGTATTAATGCCATTTCAGTGTTTATTAGGCAGGGATCAAGGAGCATATGGAGATTGTTGAAGAGAACTCCAGCCGGTCCACATGCTGGTTGACCTGGGAATTTTACACCTACTGTGTATAGCCATCTATGGCACACAGAGCCCAACACCTCATAAAAATCTGATAAATCCAGTCAGTCACATGTGCAGCAAGACGTCGAGATATTTTGACATTGCAGGTAAATGAATTTTAATTTTCTTCCTTTATAACGTTTAGGGGAGAGGAATCTGCCACTAAGGGCCAAATTCCAACCATCCATAGCAGATGAGCTAACAAAGTCATTAATTGTGTATCAAAACACGTTTTGAACTAGCCTAGAAAGGTATCATAATGAGGAATATAGATTCCAGAGCCAGACTTCTTGGATTCAAATTCTGGTTTCCCCCTTCTTGAGCTAGAAAGCCATGGACAGCTTACTAAGCTTCTCTGAATGTTATTACATGCTGAGGTTGTAATGATAAATAAAGAAATAGCTATAATACACAGAAACCATCTTTCACCACTACGTAAACATGTACTGTTAGTATTGCCATATCTTTTTACTTCCCTAAACACAGACCCTGCTATAGTTAAGGTATTAATGAAACATTTGTTTATGTTTGCAGGCCTTGCAACATCCCCCCCCCCCAAAAAAATTAGCCCACATTTTAGAGAATGTGATCTGTTGACACTTAAAGAAGTTTTCCATGTTGACCCTTGGGCCCCAGAAAAAAGGTGACATTGATGGGGGTCATTGATGAACTTTAGATGATCAGTCACCACATCAAAAAATGTTTATGCAAAAATGATTATCTCTCAATGGACATTTTTTGGATGACATTGCCATGGCTTTCATCAGATTAGAGATGCAAAAGTTGCCTAAAACCTCTGCATTTAAACCAAAATATCACTGACCCTAGAATTTAAACAGGACCTAACTCAGATATTGTCCAATTTCTCTTCTTTGCTCAGACCTAACTCCTGATCTTTATGTGCTTATCAACATTTTCTGTTAGGTGGCAGTTATTACATTTATACCACCTGTTTTCTTTAACTTTCTGTTAAAACATAGATATGCAAACTATTAGCAAGCCCCATTGTAAAATTCAGGTTTACTTTACTATTTTGAACTTAACAGTTCCTTTCACTTAGAATTCTTATGACACCCCTTTCTCCATCAAATTTTTTAGAGAAGCATCTCATAAAGACATAGAGAGATAGTAGGATAAATGGGCTTTGATATCAAACAGGTACCTGGATTCCAGTTTTCCCTCAAAGGGAAGATGGGAACTTGCCCAAGAATGGCTCCGAGGAAGGTTACAGAGGACATGCATGCAAAGTCCATGGCCTTCAGACACAGCA
Organism: Spilogale gracilis; assembly: GCA_004023965.1. Taxonomy (NCBI): domain Eukaryota; kingdom Metazoa; phylum Chordata; class Mammalia; order Carnivora; family Mephitidae; genus Spilogale; species Spilogale gracilis. Next base: position 4,535 of record PITA01029714.1, on the reverse strand, counting down.
GAAACGCAAAGATGGTTTTCTTCCCCTCTCCTTCCTCTTCTAGCCCTGTATCCCTTAAAAACAAGTATTGCAGCTTTGCAAATGGCACCCACTTACTACACAGACCTCATCAAAATTAGCATAATCACCTCTGGTTTTATTCATTATATTCAGAAGCATATTTTCTATGGAAGAAGGAGAGCTGGTAAAAAAATAAATAAATAAATAGCTTTAATGTTTAAGTGCAGCAACTTGTTCTATAATGAATTCATGTTAATAAAAAATTTAAGGTGTACATGGTGTAGTAAGTTAGAAATTATTAGAATAATATTACTGAAAATGACCACATTCTCGGCCAATTATTTTATGTGCCCTTAGTGAAAAGTTTTTACATTTATTTTCAAATTCTCTCTACATGAATTTCATATATTTCCCATTGGTGGTATTTCTTCTTTTAGAAATAGATCTTTATTACACAAACATTTTCAAAAATATTTCTAATAGTCCGGTGTTGGAAAAGATACATGGAAAAGAATGGCAGTGACTCAAAGACTTCTTTCTTTTTTTTTTTTTAAAGATTTTATTTATTTATTTGACAGAGAGAAACACAGCGAGAGAGAGAACACAAGCAGGGGGAGTGAGAGAGGGAGAAGCAGGCTTCTTGCCGAGCAGGGAGCCTGATGTGGGGCTCGATCCCAGGTCTCCGGGATCATGACCTGAGCCGAAGGCAGTCACTTAACCAACTGAGCCACTCAGGTGCCCCTCAAAGACATTTCTTGTTGGAAACACAATTCTTGTATTCTTATGAACAAACTTTTAAAGTTGCCTCAAAACTCAACTGTAAAAAGAAAAGCAAATTAAAGATTTATGAACTATTAACAGAATTTATTGTAGTAAGACAAAGCACACAAACCACATTCTGATTATCACAGTGACACGTTTTTGAGTTAGCCAAAAAGTAGGGTTCAGATTTCTGGTTCTTGAATTACACAGACATTAGATCTACTGTCTTTAAGAAATAGCTTTTCTGTGTCATTTACATTCAGGGATCAGGAATAATAGCATATTATGGCCACCTAAGACAAAACTTGCACATGCATGATTTTCTCAACTCACAATAAATAAGGTCCTGAGTTAAGGTACCTGGGGAGCAAAGGAAATGAGAATAATGAGTCTTATGGGGGTCCTCAAGGGACTAATAACCCCAGGTGGTCTTAGATATCATGGAGAATATCCCATCAGGAGCTTGGGAGGAAGCCAGGGATATGCAGCTGGTACAGCGTTCAAGTCCTCTTCACAGACTGCTTCAATATGGGCCCTTATCATGCCTCAGGGTTGCCCTTCAGTGAGCAATAATTACATCACATTCTATAGATTATCACCCTACAAGTGATTTCTCGAATGTTCTAAATGTTACTTGAAAGCCTCAGCTACCAGCTAGGAAGAGCTAATGCAAAGGCCGACTGGTTATCAATAGAGGATGCTGTGAGCCCCTCACCCAGTTCTTCCTATCTGTCCTTCCCTCCCCTTTCCCTGGCCTCTAAGGGGGTGGGGGGGGAGAAAGCCTGTGGCTTCCCTTAAAAACTCAGGTATAGCATGGAGGACATGAAGAGAAGGAAGGGGAAGGTGAAGGTGGGGATATTGGAGGGGGAGATGAACCACAAGAGACCAAGCACTCCAGTAAACAAACTGAGGGTTTTAGAAGGGGGAGGGTGGTGACCCCGGTGATGGGTATTAAGGAGGGCACAGATTGCATGGAGCACTGGATGTTATAAGCAAACAATGAATCATGAAACACTACATCAAAAGCGAATAATGTACAGTATGGTGACTAACACCACAAAAAAAAAAAAAATGCCACCTCAGTTGCAGGAGTACTGTCAAGCCAGAGTTCTCCTTTCCACGTCTTTGAATTCTGGTTCTGCTCCATAACAACTATTTGGCCTTTAGTTGTTATTCCTTAGGTCTCAGTTTTACCCTCTGTAAACCAAGGAGAGGAAGACCTACTTCCTAAGGTTGTTGAACTGACTAAAGGCACTAATGTATATAAGATGCTTGGGGCCAAATGTTAGCTCATGTTGTGCACCCAAGGAATGGTGGAAATGTAAATATTTAAAATTGATTGAATAGCTTCTCCAGACGGGGCATTTTGTTAACTTTCTTAGCCAGTCCACAGGGAGTGTGGAGGACCTTGTAGCTAATGGCAGTGTCCAACATTCAGACTTGAGATTCAAAAAAAAAAAAAAAAAAAAAATGCCAGCCCAAGCTTTCATTTATTCTTGAACAGATAATTAGTGAGAACATTCTGTCTAATGGGCTGTTACGTTAGGTGATGGAGATACAAAAATTAAAAAAGAAATCCTTGCTGTCATAGTTCATAATCTAATGTGGGGGAAGGGGATCTACACACTCATTGCCAAGAGAGATCATATGAATAGGAGAGGAAATTATTAAATAGGAATCTCATAAAAATTATCTCACATGCGACTATGCTTTTCTTTTCTAAATGGATTTCCTCTCCTGTTTTTTTACTCTGTTATTTAACATACCACTCCGTAAGCAGCTGTGTTGTGCCAGCCCTATAGATGGCACAAACCTTAGAGCAAAGTAAAAAAATGCCAGATCCATGCAGTTCTGACCAGCCCCGTCCACTGTGATGCATTCATTTCCAGCATTTCAGAAGACTGATAAGGTTCCTCAGTTTTTATGGTGGCCTAAGGGTATGGGACCCATAATGGGAAACAAGAAGAAAAAGCCCCCTGCTACACAGACAGGCTGGTGGTGGGAGACATGCTGCTGAGGCCCCACAGCACAGACATGGACATCAGAAGAACAGAACTAGGAAGGGAAGAATTGGGAGAGGCTTGTCAGTACTTTTGTCGGTACACAGTCCTGTACTGTGTCAGTACAGGAGAGGATTGGGAAAGAGACCACTGCCGCCACACCCCAGTTTGAAATCAGTCCCCCATGAGTGGAGCACAGTCTAAGGGGCCTGCCTGAGAGTTCAACCTTCCCGGGCTCTGCACCAACCAGACTCAGGGCTTAGCCTGGAAGTTCTACTGCAACCTCAACCCTGTACTTCTCTGATGGGTTTGTAACGAGATACAGATCTAATGAGTGACGATGATTTAAAATAAAAAAACACTTCAGCTTCATTAAACGCTTACAATTGTGTGTTATAAATGCTTACTTGGCATACAACATTGGGCCGATCCTCGGGACAAGACAATGACCTGCCAGAAATGACATGATTTAAACTGTTTCTTTGGCCCAAGTACTGTTTGAAAAATGTTTTAGAGACTTCCTTATAAATATAAGCTGGACAGCCAAGATAAGCCCTTATTTATAGCATCCAAAACCTTAATAAATATTCCAACCTGTGAATTATGAATTAGCAAGATTTCATTATTTTTCTGCAAGAAAATCAGAGGCATCAGGACCTGCAGAAAACCTATACATGTCCTCAGAACTGTGGCATTAAAAAGACTCTCAGTATTTATAGGGCTATATATGGGGAAAGGTCAAGACCTTGAGGAAGCACACAATTTGAAAAACAAAGTATAAAAAACATCAGCAATCTTCTCTGAAAAGTCAGATACTTGTTCTACACTTTATCCCCCAGTGAAGGAACAATTATCTCCGGTTTATCTTCAGCATCCTACCCTTGCCCCATTTAGCATCCTTCTGCTATCTCTTGGAGCCCCCTGCATCTCTAGAACTGTGTTGTTTCTCACCCCCTTCATGCCCACATTTTCTTCTATAACATTCTGCTGAAGGGGCTTATGATACTAAAGGAGAGAAAAAGCTCTGGGCTCAAAATCAGAGGTCCTGGGTTTGACTGGTTTAACCAAAAACGGGGTCCAAGCATCAATATTTTTTAATGTTTTCCATGCATGTTGAGATGCAGCAAGGCTTGAGAATTAGCCTATTGTTAACCGATGGTGATAATATTCAGGTAGGACTTCTGCTAGAAAACAAGAACATAAACTCCCACTTTCCATCAATATGAGTCAACTGTGCTACCCAGTCTAAAGAATAAGTGTCCAAAGATGAATGTTAGTGCTTCATATCCAGTTGTTGGGAAAGCTACCTACATGTTAGTGAGTCTTGTGAACATTCTCAAATCTGCTACTCCATCTATCCAGCAACTGGTCTTAATTCAGAAAACCCTTATACTACTCCTATCACCCATAGAAATCTCAAAGAACCATTTAAGGGTTAACTAGTCACTATACAAATTTGTTGGTATTGCGTCTTATCAAAAGGAACCAGTCCAGGCAAATATATTACTGAGCCTCTTCTGGGTTTCTCCAAATAAAGGTAGGCGTTCTCCAAAGAAAGAATGGGCTTCCAACCAATCATTTGAATCACGTTCACTAAGAAAAACAAAATTCTCTCACCATCACCTGCAGATTGAGCCTCCTTATGATTTACAAATATGGCTTCACATCCAAATGGTTTGGGACTTTTTTTTGGTGCCTCACCAAAATATAGTAAATAATATTATTACTGGTATCTGAGTGTGACTTCTGGGAAGTATCAAGAAGTTCTTTGTG
>PITA01029713.1:0-17513 GCA_004023965.1 Spilogale gracilis | reverse complement strand
TTATAGAAGTATTATGGATAAATGAAACAAATGACTGCAATACAGAGCAATGGAAGGGAGGAACTGTAAATATTGTTATAAAGTACTTACTCTAAAAGAAGCTGTCATAGTGTTATCTGAAGATGAACTTCGATTAGTTTAAAAGTATTTTTAAAATCTAGGGCAATCATCAAACACTTTTTTTTTTTAAAGATTTTTTAATTTATTTGACAGAGAGAAACACAGCCAGAGAGGGAACACAAGCAGGGGGAGTGAGTGAGGGAGAAGTGGGCTTCCCGCAAGCAGGGAGCCCGATGTGGGGCTCGATCCCAGGATTCCGGGATCATGACCTGAGCTGACGGCAGTCGCTTAACCAACTGAGCCACCCAGGCGCCCCCATCAAACACTTTTTAAAAGAAGTATAATTAACACTAAGAGAGGAGATGAAACAGAATCATATAAAATACTCAAAACCATAAAAGGCAGAAAAAGAGACTGGAAAGAAACAACAAAAAATTCAGCAAATAGAAAGAAAACAGCTATGAACACAGTCGCTATTAAATCTGACTACATCAATAATCGGTTTAAATGTAAATAGTCTAAATTCATCTATAAATGGCAGACAGTTGGAATGGATTAAAAAAAGATACAACTACATGTTGTCTATAAGAAACATTTAAGCATTTAAAAGTAAAGAGATGACCACTTTACATTCATTAGTATGGTTACTATCAAACAAAAGCAACAACAAAAATGACAGAAAATAACAAGTGTTAGCAAGAACGTAGAGGAAATGGGACCCTTGTGCATTGTTGGTGGGAATGTAAAATGGTAAGATGGTATAGCCACAATGAAAACCAGCTGGCAGTTCCTCAAAAGAATTAAAAATAGAATTCATACAATCTAGCGATTCCATCAGGTACAAATCCAAAAGAGTTATACACCCATGTTCAGAGCAGCATTAGTCACAGTAACTAAAATGTGCGAGCAACCCAAGTATCCACTGATGGATGAAAGGGTTAAGCAAGTGAGGTCTGTACACACAGCTAATGTTGTTTAGTTTACGAAGGTAGGGAATTCTGACAGATGCTCTAACACGGATGAACCTTGAGGATATTACACCAAGTAAAATAAGCTTGTCAAAAGACAGACTCTATGAGAGTTACTATTTGATGAGAAGAGTTCTAGAGATGGACTGTGGTCACGGTTGTACAATATGAATGTCCTTAATGCCAATAAACTGTACACTTCAAAATGGTCAAGAAAGTCAATACTGTATGTATTTTACTGCAGTCAAAAAAACTGGGAAAAGAATATTGGCAGGAGAAGAGAAGACAGAGAAGTAGCAGTAAAGGACAATGATAGCTGGAACAAAAAACCACAGGCTAGGGCAATTTTGGTACATGATAATATTCAAGGAATGAAGAGGGGGGCGCCTGGGTGGCTCAGTTGGTTGAGCGACTGCCTTCGGCTCAGGTCATGACCCCAGAGTCCCGGGATCAAGCCCCACATCGGGCTCCCTGCTTGGCGGGAAGCCTGCTTCTCCCTCTCTCACTCCCCCTGCTTGTGTTCCCTCTCTCGCTGTGTTTCTCTCTGTCAAATAAATAAATACAATCTTAAAAAAAAAAAAAAAAAGGAATGAAGGGGATGTGAACAGGAATTACAAATTCTCCATTTAGGCCCTGTTCAAGGAGGCTCAGCTGAATTAGAAACATCTTTTTGTTACAGATTAGAACAATAACTCCAAAATTTGAAAAGGAGGATCCCTTTTCATATAGTTTATTTTTTAAAGATCTTCATGTGTTAATGGCTATCGTTTAAATATCCTTTGATTAGAACATTACACGTCTAAAAATTATATAGTGAATTCAGTAAAAAGAAAAAGTAAAGGGATGAAGAAGGATATATAATGCTAACACTAATCAAAAGAAAGATGGAATAGCTAGCTGTGTTAATCAGAATAACACAGATTATCAGGGATAAAGGATGCACTACATGACAAAACGTTGAACTCTCTAAGACAATAATGTAACAATCCTACACATATATGTACTCCCCCAAACATGCCAAAGTACATAAAGCAAAAACTGACAGAACTGCAAACAGAAACAAGTAAACTCACTATTTAACAACAGAGTTTAAACAGCTTTCTGTCAGTAAGCTGTAGATCAAGCAGGAAGAAAATTAGTAAGAATACAGATGACCTGAACAGCATTATCAATCACCATTAAGTGACATTTAAGAAATATTCCAGCCAACAAAAGCACCATGCATGTTGTTCATAAACTTAGATGGGAATTCCCTGAGACAACATCTGGGCCACGAAACACATTTTAACAAATTTAAAAGGGTAAAAGTCATTTAAAAAGTATGTTCTCTGACCACGGTGGGATTAATCTAGAAATAAGTAACAGAAATATAGATGGGAAACCCCCAAATATTTAACGATAAATACACATCTAAATAATCCATGGGTCAAAGGGGTAGCCATAAAGAAAATTAGAAAATATTTTGAACTGAATGAAAATGAAGACACAGCTTATTTAATTTTGTGGGATACAACAAAGGCAGTGTTTAGAGAAAAATTTACAGCATTAATGCACACATTAAAAAAGAAAACCTAAAATCTGTAACCTAAGTTTGTACCTTGGGAAACTATAGAAAGAAAAGCATAAAATTAAGACTAAATCAAGAAGAAAAAATAAAAAAATAAAAATTAAAACAGGAATCAGGAAATGAAAACAGGAAAACAACAGAAAAAAACAAGAATAAAAGCTGTTTATTTGAAAATATCAATAAACTGATAAACTCTAGCCAGGCACTAAGGAAAAAATAAAGAGCCACAAAAATTACTAATATCAGGTATGAAAGGAGAGCCATCAGTCTTGTTCTCACAGGCATTAAAAGGATAAGGGGATGCCACAAACAACTCTACGCCACATTTCAATGACTTGGATAAAACAGACCAATTTCTTAAAAAAAACAAACACGAGAAGAACTCACCCAAGAAGAAATAGATAACTTCAACAGCCCTATTAAAGAAATGAAGTCAATAATTTACATTTAAAAAGTTTGTTTGTTTGTTTGTTTTTGGAGAGACGGGGAGAGGCAGTGGGACAGACAGTGTGTCTCAAGCAGACTCTGAGAGGAGTCTGAGGCAAGGCTTGATCTCACAACCCCAAGATAGTTGCCTATGCTGAAACCAAGAGTCCTCTGCATAACCAAATGTGCCATCCCTACTTTAAAACTTTCTATAAAGAAAGCACCAGGCCCAGATGGTTTCACTGGTGAATTCACTGGTGAATTTCAGAAAGGACAAATAATATTAATTCCCCATAATTTCTTTGCAAAAACAGAAACAGAAGTAACATTTTCTAAGTCATTCTATAAAGCATTATCTTAATATCAAAACAAGATAGACATTACCAGAAAACTATAAACCAATATATCTCATGAATACAGATGGAAAAATCTTTAAGAAAATACTATCAAATGACTGAATAAATATATGGGAGAGAACAGACAAATCTCTTGCACAGAAGAATTTAAAATAGTTTATGTGACTCCCCACTCCCTAAGTGTGGGCTGTGTACTGTGACTTCTTCCAAAGTGTATGACATAAAAAAGTAAACAAGTCGCTTCACAGTGGAGACGCCTGTGAGGTAGCGCTCTCAGCCAGGTGATCAGGGTCAACACCCACGCTGGTCAGTCCTGCTGACCGCCTGTACCTTGACATGATGTGATGAGAGTGGAAACTGACCTCTTTGGGCCTCCTCCCTCAAAATAATATTCCCAGTATACTCATGAGACAAATATTGGACAATTCTTAATAAAAGAACATTCTACAGAAAATCTGACCAATGCTCCTTCAAACTGTTAAGGTCTCATCAAAAACAAGGAAAGTCTGAGAAACTATCACAGCCAAGAGGAGTCTAACGAAATATGATGACTAAGTGTAATGTAGCATTCTGGATCGGATTATGGGATACAAAAAGGACATTAGATAAAAACTAAGGAAATATGAATAAAGGAAGAACTTTAGTTAACAAAAAAAGTATGTTTACATTACATTGTTTAATTAACTGCAAAAAATATACTAATGTAAGATAATAACAATGGTGTGGCATGTGTAAGAATGCTTGGTACTATCTTCATAACTTTTCTATAAATCTAAAGCTATTCTAAAATTAGAAGTTTATTTAAAAATATAGACAGAAAAGAAAATTGGACCCAAATAAAGATCCGATTAGTAGACTGTGAAGTAATCCCAGAGATTTTGCCAGGACAAAATACTCAAGTACAAGTGACATATAAGGGGAAAGTCTAAGAGATAAAAGAACAAGCAGCAAGAGCAATAAATGGTCAAAAACTTAGTATCATAAATTTTTTCTGAAACTACATATAAATATGTTTCACTGTGTGCATTTATTTTTTTAAGTAGGCTCCACGCTGAGCATAACATGGGACTTGAACTCATGACCCTGAGATCAAGACCTGAGCTGAGATCAGGAGTCAGATGCTTAATCAACTGAGCCACCCAGCCTAGATGGAAGTCTGTTTTAAAGGGACCACTCAATGCTGGACAGTATGAACTGGAGGTGGAGGAAGAAAATAATTCGTACCATGAAAACGTGGCATTCAAAGGATGAAAGATAGAAATTCCAAAGCTTAAGGAGATTAAAACAGACCATCATTAAAAAGATTCCAAAGACTATACTAAAAAGATAATGAAGCTTTTTATGAGAACAAATAATATATTTTCAGATACGGGGTCTTAAATTTACTTTTTACACCTCCTTTCTCAGAAAATTACTACCAGGTATACTCTAGCAAAGTAAATTAAAACAACAAGCCCAAGAAAGTGGAGATTATAGTCCAAAGAATGTATTTAGGGAAAAGGCACAGCGTATGAAGAAGGCGGCAGTGAGAGCATGATGAAGTATTTAACTACCTGGTGAGGGGTAGGGATCATGGTTAACCCTGAGTGCTGCTAAAAAAAATTATGGCTAAACAGTTATATAAAAATCTTAAAGGAAACATTTGATAAATAGAAACCAATTAAGATGGGTTGGCAGGCCTCATAAGGTCATAAAAACAGTGAGTATAAAGCTGTCTACAGTCAATAAAACAAAGAACACCAAAAGTTTGAAAATAAAAGAAACATTCATCAGGCAATGCTATTAAAAAGAAAGTAGATATAATGTCAATATAAAACAAAACATAATTGAAGATAACAAGAATTAATCAGGGAAAAATGAATGTTTCCTGCTGATAAAATAAATATCACGTTTTCTAGATTCTACGATATACTTTTTTACATTTAAAAATCTCTGAAATCAGGATGCATCTTATCTTCTTAGGTTTGATGAAACATGGTAATCCATAAGAAAAGTGAGTCATAATTCCTAATGCATTGATAACAGTTTCTGAATATACAAAGCAAAAGTAGTTACAAATACAAGAATCGAACAAATTTACAATCATACCTTTTGTAGAAATTTGTAGATTTTTAAATCTACCTTTTGTAGATTTTCTTAAAAACTGGCTGGTTAAGTAGACAAAAGTTAGGTAAGGCTCTAAGGGAGCTCACAGACACAATCTGATCTAAGACATCCCAGACTGTACTGCCTAGCAACCATAGCACCTTAGAACTGTCACTACAAAACTGATCACGCATTACCGCACCAAAAAAAAAAAAAAAAAAAAAAAAATCTCAAATTCCAGTGAATTAAGAAATGTGGCCGACTGCTGGCAGGAGAACAGTGGATCTGAAGAGCATAAAGATTTAAAATAACTGATATGCAAGAAACGGGGAGGAAGACTAGAAAAGCCTAGTGGGGTCCTGAGGCCCCAGCGGCTGCTGCTTACGGAGTCAGTAACCCTCTCTGTGAGAGCGCAGCACACAGCAAGACGAAGCGCTTCCCAGCGACGCGAGCACCTGGGACGCCCACCGCGCGGCTGCTCAGCAGCTAGGAGCCTGGTTAGGGGCACAGTGTGAACGTAAACTCATAGAACTACTTTACCAAGGATGCATATTTTAAATACCCAAATAATTTCAAAGCAAGAGAATAAAAGCTGCATGTGATGGTGGCCCAGACTTTAGAGCTCTTCCTCTGAGGAACGAAACCCCAAAGGCACAGAAGACTAATCCGCTCTATTGGAGAGTTCGGTAGGTGTGTGCTCTTACCTAAACAATTGGAGGAAGTTATAAAATAAAATGAACACAAGTACTCCTCCCATTCTTGTCTGCAGGAGAGATGTTTCAATTTTAAGGAAGTCATCTGACATTTTCCTGACATCAAAGCACTCATTAAAAGAGGTGTGCCAGATGCTCGTGACGCACCTACCAGAGCCGCGAGCCAGAGAAAGGGCAGCCTCTCTCCTCTTATCCTCAACCAAAGAGCTGTCTGTCTCCTCAGTGTAAAATTATAACACCCCAGAGAAAAAGAAAGACAAAATGTGTAAAGATATTTTTGTTCATTACCCATTTAGACCAATAAAAAGAGAAAACTGACTTTGTTCCAATGTGCTTAATGATTTACATTAACTCTAATCATAACTAGTTTTCCAAGACATAGTTGAGAGATAAAGAACATTAGCATTTTTTAAGATTCAGATTCAGAAGCCCAAATTCTAGCAGTTTTTATTTCCTCAGATTATATAAAAAGTGATAGAATTTAAGTAGTACTTAATCCAGAACTTTAAGTTTGACAAGAAACATCAACTACTTAAAATTTCTGAAGGAATGTAAAGAGGAATCCTAAAAATTAGAAGAAATTTGTCATCATACTAGAATCCAGTTAAAAAGTCTTTCACATTGTTTTTATCATTTGAGGTCAACAATGCTCAGGTACACACTGTAGATGAGGAAACTCAGAGAGTGATTCTGGTAGTAAGGTTCTTTAAAAATATGCATACATATGAGGACAATATTATAGTAGTTATGATGTGCAGTAGCATTTATAGGAAACATAACTCAAAATGCATTATCAAATTATACTATACTTTTTAATTTCTGGTGATCTCTTCAACATGCATCAACTGCGAGATGTTCTCAACACAATAACCAAAAATGAAAAACACAGTGATCCATACCACTGAAACTACATGAAATAAACTCTACAAGCATCCAGATTGTCGGTGATGTCTTTAAGACCCGAGTGATATTCTGCCAACTATGACACTACTGTATAATTTAATCATCTCTTAAATATAGCTACCAATTAAAAGATATTCAGACATACTATCTCCCTTCTGGTGTTTTAGCACTGCATAATGGATTCTTTCTTTATAGCAAAATAACAGCATCAAATTAAAATTCAGGTTTGCTCTCTGATAATGTCTAAATCCATCTTTGTGTCCAGAAAGGTCATTTACTGAACTTTTTTTTAACTGCTTAAAACCAAAATATACAATTGAGGCACTAAGTTATTACCTGGATCTCACAAGTTCTCGCCTCGAAATTCATGACTTTTGTCAAAGATGAAATGTTAAACATTAAACAAATCATACTTCCTATTTCTACCTCTCCAAAGCTCTCTAAAAACAGAGAGTCACTACAGCATAACTCAACAGTAATATAGACAAACTTTCTTAACCTAAGTAGACTAAGATCATAATCTTGGGCTTATACAGAGGAAAATCTCTCTGCTTGTATTCAATGTGAAACTTGAATCTTCTCTCGCTTAAGTATCAAAAAAAATTATGAATCTTGTCCTCTCTTCCTTTGTAGGAAAAATCTAACTATGTATGAGCCACTGAGGGATACAAAGAGTTTCTCTTTACACTGTCAATACCCATTTGAAGGTCTTAAACATTCTATCTGATGTGGCACACAATTCTTCTAATCAGTGTCACAGATTTTATATTTTCCTCTATCAACTCATTCAACACACCTCCAATAGACTAATCCTGTGTCCTACTTGTATACAAAGTGCTACTTTGTTTCTTCATGTACCTAAAAACTGCTGGGTATTCTAGCTACTCAGCAAATCCCACCCAGCCGTCTCACCTGGTATTAAATAATCTGGTCTAAATACACCTTCCAGAATGCATATTCTCATATTCCTACTTTCTGAACACTGGTAAACTAAGCTCCTTGCTATTCTTCAAATGCACTTTGAGTCTTCCTACTTAGACATCTGAAATACCATCCTTTTTCATCTTTGTGTAACCTGAACAATCTACCGTCCCATTCATCCTTCTATGCTAAGCTCAAACGCCGGGTTCTTCGCGAAGCCATCCTCATCTGTCGAACCTAAAAGCAAACGCCTCTTCCCATTCAGAATTACAGCAGTGCTCAGCTTACACCACAACTCTTTAGGTTCAGAATCCAAAATCTCTCTCCTGGTACTTTCCACGGCTTTTCGGGTTCAATAAATTGGCAATAATTGAAACAACTATAGAATATACTGTCCACAGACAGGTAACTGGTGATTTTGCTGAGACAGCAGACATAAACTAGGACCGTCTCAGGCACACTAAACGCACGGTCACCCTTGCAAAACGGTACACCTGACAAAGGACTGCGCTTAAAATTAAGAGACTATAAATGACCTTCGTCCTGAAAATATTAAACTTGCTAAAGCGGTCCAGTGAATTCCGAAACTGCAAGCCCAGGTATCAGCCCTTTGACGCTAACTGGTGAAGTGACAGAAGGCCAGTCACCTGAGTGGCCAGTTCAGCTAGACGCTTGGATCTCTAGGATGCATTTCAACCAGATTCTATGATTTTATGTTCTCTCTCCTCCTGGCCTATGTACTAGGGGTCTCTGTTACATAACTAGGAATCTCTACTTACACAGTACACACACTCAATAAAATACTTGTTGGTTTAATAAAACAAATTTGCTTTAATATATTAATAAACTATACCTAACTGCCTTAACACTTATATGACATGATTCATCTTCCAGGAAAAAAAGTGCTATAAGAGAAGATATTACATTTGAGAAGATATGGTCCATATATTTGTATATTTGTATGGAATATTGTGCCTCCATCAGAAAGGATGAATACACAACTTTTGTAGCAACACGGACTAGACTGGAAGAGATTATGCTGAGTGAAATAAGCCAAGTAGAGAAAGTCAAGTATCACATGGTTTCACTTACTTGCGGTGCATGAGGGGTAACCTAGAGGACAGTGGGAGAAGGACAGGAAATGGGAAGTAGGGTAAATTGGGGAGGGAGACAAAACATGAGAGACTTTGGACTCAGAAACAAACTGAGGGACTTGGAAGAAGGAGGTGAGGGGATGGGAGAGCCTGGTGGTGGGTACTGAGGGCACCTATTGCATGGAGCACTGGGTGTGGGGCATGGGGAATGCATCTTGGAACACTGAAAAAGTAAAATAAATTTAAAGTAAAAAAAATTTTTATTTGGTTTTTCAAATATATACAATGCATTATTTATCCTTCCTTCTTCAGACATTTCCAACCTCACTCCTCAGATATAAGCACAATTAACTGGTTGCTGTGTAGATTTGTAAAGCTTTGTCAAACATACAAGCATATATACACCTACAGGAGATCCTGAACAACTCAGGCTGGAAATGCATGGCCCACTTAATATGTGGATTTTTTTTTTCAATACAGATTTTTTGGAGATTTGCAACAATTTGAAGAAATTCACAAATGAACTTCACAGCTTAAAAATATCCAAAAAATTAAGAAAAAGTTAGGTATGTCATGAATACATAACATATATGTAAATACTAGCCCATTTTGTCATTAACTACCATAAAATAAAATACACAAAGTTAAAATTTATCAAAACTTATGCACACATAGACTTCATGGTGCCATTTGTAGTTGAGAAGTGTAAGCAAATGTAAAGACTATTAAAGTTTAATTGTGTAAAATTAACTGTAGTGCTTACAGTACTGCTGTAATAATTCTGTAGCCAACTCTTGTTGCCGCTGCGGTGAGCTACAGTGTTGCACGTATCTACTTAAAACCCCACGTGAAGCTAATCATCTCTGTGTGACACCAATCATATCTCTGCATAAGCAGCTCATCTCTCCAGCAAATTGTGTACTGTAGTTAAAGGTGATCTCATGGTTCGCATGATTAGTAAAATTTTCAGGGAGGCAAAAGTTATAGGCAGATTTTGTTTTAAAGGTTTTATTTATTTATTTGACAGAAAGAGACACAATGAGAGAAGAAACACAAGCAGGGCGGGTGGGAGAGGGAAACAGGATGCCCGCTGAGTAGGGAGCCTGATGTGGGGCTCAGTCCCAGGATCCTGGGATCACCACCTGAGCTGAAGGGAGATGCTTAATGCCTGAGCCACCCAGGCGCCCCTATAGGCAGGTTTTTGATGGGTGGGGCGGTGGGTACCCCTAGCTCCGTTTCACAGGTATTGTTCAAGGACCAACTGTTCATTCTTCTGTCTTATCTTTTCCACAAATGAAATCAGACTACATATACTTTTCTGTAACTTGCTTTAATAAATATAACTCAGATATTTTTCCACATCTACCCTATTCATCTTACATAAACCTACTTTATTTTTTAATAGCTACCTAGTGTTCCATTGTACGCAAGTTATTTGATCGGTCCCCTTATTAACTGCATGGACCACACTATCTCCAGATTTATCCCAATCTAACATAAATATTTTTAAATATTTAGTAGCTATACATGCAAGGTAAATTATTAAAAATAGGGTTATTTGATGAAAGGGTGTATGAATTCTAAATTATTAAACTGCATTTCATAAAAATTTACGCTGCCATCAAGAACACAAAAACAGGGGCGCCTGGGTGGCTCAGATTGGTTGGGCGACTGCCTTCGGCTCAGGTCATGATCCCGGGAGTCCCAGGATTGAGCCCCGCCTCAGGCTCCCTGCTTGGCGGGAAGCCTGCTTCTCCCTCTCTCACTCCCCCTACTTGTGTTCCCTCTCTGGCTGTGTTTCTCTCTGTCAAACAAATGGATGGAATCTTTAAAAAAAAAAAAAAAGAAAGAACACAAAAACCTAAGTCTGCTCATACTCCAGTCTGATGTTAACAGAGCAGGTAAGAAAAGAAAAAAAGGTAAACCTGTAAGTACCAGCATGTCCATAAAATACTGTTCAATAGTCACAGAAAAATATGATTTCACTTCTGCAAATAGAAAGGCTACACACGATGTGTGTCTATGCATGTGTGAGAACACAGAATACACGCACAGAGGCCCCTTCTAAGGCTCAGGTCTCAACGGACATATTCCATCAGGACCTTCTCTGTCTACCTGGCTTGACTCAGGGATTTATCAGAGCATTCTTCTCATTTCTTTTAAGTAGGCATAAAATCTGTAATTATTTTGTTTATTTATGTACTTGCTCAATGTCTGCCTGTGCATAAGCACTAGGGGGGCAGAGACTCGTGCCTGTTTCACCCCCACCAACTCGCACAATGGATATATAATTTCATACAGCATATGGAACTTTGTTCAGTGAATACTTAATGAATACATGGACAATGTTAACAAGGGTTATCTCTAGAAAGTGAGGGTTAAAAGGTACATTTATTTTTATTTCAGTCAATTACACATTCTTATTTTCGACAATGAACACGTGTTATGTTTATTTAAAACTATTCTGTTCATGTTTAGTTGTAAGCAAACCACTTCAGATGCCTTGCAATCTGGTCACAAAAGACTTTTTTCTTATTTTGCAAACTCAAACAATCTAATTGAATATTAAATGGATTACTGCTGTCTACTTGAAAAAGTTCTCAATCCTTGCTTTGGGAAATAAACTTTTTATCTTCATTTTAATTTAATGTTGACTACCACAATCCCAGTCAGCAGCTTTGCCTTGCACATTCCCTCCAACTCCTATTACCCTCGAGTCACGGAGCATGAGTATCTACAAAATGCTTCACATACAGTCGGCTCTTGAGCAACACGGATCGGACGACACGGGGCCACGTCCACTTTATACAGTACTTTATACAGTACAGTACTACCAGTGTATTTCCTCTCCCTTATTACTTTCCTAATAGATTCTGTGCTCCAGCTTACTTTATTTTGAGAATATAGTCTAAGATACATATAACGTATAAAATACATGCTGACTGACTGTTTACCTTACTGGGTAAAGGCGTCCAGCCAACAGTAACTTATCACAAGTTTTGGGGAAATAAACTCATATGCAGACTTTTGATCGTGCAGGGAGGTCAGCACCCTTAATCCCCATGCGGTTCAAGGGTCAACTTTATCATTCTATTTGCCTCTCAAAGGTGTCCTGTGCACAGAGTACTGTTTATACTTAGAGAGAAGGAAAATGATGCTCAGAGAGATCAACTGCCTCATCCATAGTGGGGTTGGGACATGAAGTCAATAATTCAGATCTCTAGTATGAGGTTTGTTTCATTACACACGTTGTGGCAGATAAGGCAATGCCTTCATTTTTCTGTAAACAATGTATCTATTTCAAGACCTAGACAGGAAAAATGTTCTGAAATTCACTTATATTTAAACCATATATTTTTTTAATTTTTAAAAAATATTTTATTTATTTTATTTGAGAGACAGAAAGCACTAGACGGAGCACGCCTGAGTGGGGGACAGAGGGAGAGGGAGAAGCACACCGCCCCACTGAGAAGGGATCATGACCTGAGCTGAAGGCAGACGCTTAACCAACTGAGCTACCCAGGCGCCCCTGATGCATGTATTGCTAAAACAGCTGCCTTTAATAGAATATCTGAGTGATAAGGAAATCAGATAATCTAAGTCCTTCATTTTACAGAAAATAAACATCAGAGAATTTCACACCTGAACCCATCACTCAGCAAGTTAACAGCAGACAACAATTAGAACCCAGGCACTGACATTAGATGCATTTTCAAATACAGAAAGTTCTGTTCCTTAGGAACACAGAGTTCCTAAGATTCCGTGAATGTTAATTCATGATTAAGAAGTCAAATTGCATCATAGTTGTCTTAAGTTAAAAAGCTTTTCTTAAAGTTATAATTACTGCTACAAAAAAGGAAAATCACTGATTAGAATTTATCCTTTGATTAAAATCAACACCAAAAAAATATCAACACCAACTATCGCACATTCTAGTGTTTCAGACTTAAAATATTCCACTAATGACTAATGATTTCCTGCTATCTAGCCAACTTTAATCATGCCAGGCCATTAGTCACTTACTCCAGAACTTCTATTATTCAATATTTACCTTAGATACTATATGGAATTTTTGGACATATTTCTGTCAAAAGTAAAGCTCAATATGTATCCTTATCTACCATGGCCACAATATCCTAGAAGCCATTTAAATGAGCTGGTAAAGTATGAATTTCCTTTACTAAAAACAAGTTAACGTTACTCCCTTTTCACCAACCCATCTTTCCTTACTGGAAATAAAAAACTGCCAAGCATCAGACTTGATATGAATGAGTGTACTGTGTTTTTAAATTTAAATCTTACAAGATATTTCTGGAATCTATTTTTAAACTCAAATGACAGGAAGAGAGCCTAAAAAAGATAATGGACAAAATACATTTTACTTAATTCTTACTACTCTTAACTGCAGTGATTTATAATGCCAATACTTAAAAAAAAATCATTCAGTAGATAATTGTAAGAAAAAGTATTTTAGCACAAAAATGACAGATAATATTAAAGTGGCAGCAAATAAAAATACTGTTATTGTTAAATATTTTTAAAACTACAAGACCTTCTAAAAAAAGAGCTGCCGCTCCTAGAAATGCATAAAAGTAAATACTAAAAATAGCATTTTTACCATTTTAAGGAAGTTATGTTTGACACTGAACTTCCAGAAACAGAGTAGAACAGTGATTACAAGGGACTGAAGGATGAAGGAAATGGAAATAGGGAGATGCTGGTCAAAGGGTACAAACTTCCACTTACAAAGGAATGAGGTCTGAGGATAGAATGTGATTCTAGTAAATAATACTGTCCCCTGGAACTGAAAGGTTTAGGAGAGTTGAACTAGCCACGTTCTTAAAATAACAATAACAAAATGCTGATTATGCGAGGTAAAGAATGTGTTACCTAACCTTACTTATATCTCAATAAAGCTGCAGGAATAAAAAAGTATGTTTGAAACATACTCATTCTCATAATTCTACTTCCCAATTAGAAATTCTGCTTCCTAGTGTTGTTGCTTATATAAGACAATAAGAACACTGGCTTATTTTTTTTTAAGGATTTGTTTATTTTTTGACAGACAGAGACAAGGAGAGAGGGAACACAAGCAGGGGGAGTGGGAGAGGGAGAAGCAGGATTCCCACTGAGCAGGGAGCCTGATACGGGGCTGGATCCCAAGACCCTGGGCTCATGACTCAAGCCAAAGGCAGATGCTTAACGAATGAGCCACCAGGTGCCCCAGAACACTGTCTTATTTAAATATAATTACAAATTTTCATTTTTATATTCAAAGGTGATAATTAACTTAAAAACTATGCCATCCAAATTATATCACAGGCCAACTGTGGGTGCTCTGAAGTACCTTCTTGCAAAGAGGTGCTAGCCAACATGATGGCTGATATAGCCAGCACCAAGCAGAGATCAGAAAATTCCCTCTGCAAATAAGGCTTTGTCTCAAAGAAACTCAAATACTTTCGATATTTTTAAACCAGATGCATGAAGGTAAACACCCTCACAAGAGATTCCTCTCTACTTTTTTTAAAGATCTTATTTATGAGAGAGAGAGAGAGAGAGAGAGAGAGAGAGAGAGAGAGAGAGAGAAAACACACATGAGTGAGGGCAGGGGTGAAGGGGAAGGGAGAGGTACAACCAGACTCCACCCTGAGTGCAGAACCCAACCGTGGAGGGCGCACCTGGCTGGCTCAATCCTAAGCGGTCTGCCTGTATCTCAAGGTCCTGGGATCAAGCTCCGTGTCAGGTCTCTGCTCGGGGAAGCCTGCTTTTCCTTCTCCCTCTGTCTACTGTTCTGCCTACTTGTGCACTCGCTCGCTTGCTCTTCTCTCTCGGGGCTTGATCTCCTGAAAGAGTCAGAGGCTTAACTGACTGAGCCACCCAGGTGCCCCTCTTTCCCCTTTCAATGACTTACTGCGTGGTGTCTCTAGTACTTAAGTGTCTCTTGGACGTCGGCCCCCAAGCTGTGCTAGCAAACTCTCCGTGGCTCGTAGATTTGCTGACAGCTCCCCCTTGGCGTTGGTCACCACTGCACCTCTCCCAGTTACACACACACCAAGACTTTCTCTCCTAGTTACTCACACACCACGTCTCACTTTCTTCTGTTACCCTTGTATTTGTCACTCTCCTGGCCCTTCTTCCACCTTTTCCCACCTGCACCCCTTCCTTTTTTCATTTAAAAACTTGTACCTGAAATAGACTTCTATCGACCAGAAATAACTTAGAATCAATCACACATGATCAGGGCTGAAAGACCCCTATCATTTATGCCAGTGTTCGGCAAGCTCCTTCCGTAAAGGGCCAGAGTAAGTATTTCGGGCTTGGTGAGTCACATGATCTCTGTCTACACTCCTCATCTCTGCCATTACAGTGTGAAAACAACTATAGACCAGACACAATCAGCAGACAAGAGTGGCTGTGTCTCCATAAGACTTTACTTACACAAACAGGAGGCTGGCGGGCCTTGGCCTGTGGGCTACTGTCTGTGACCCTCTCTTGTACCCTCCCTCCTCTGAATGTCTCTGCATCAGTGCTTCCCACATTGTGCCCTTTAAGATTTTAATGGGTCTGCTTAAAAAAAGACAAAAGTCCCATGGTCAAGCAGATCTGAGAATGCTACAGACACACATTCTGTTTGCTCCTGGAGATTCTCAATGGCAGTGAACGCAAAGGGAAAGAGGCTCAAAGCAGGCCAGTCTCCGTCCTCCTCCTTCAGGCTCCGCAAGCCTCTCAGACTGGCCCTACCAAGTCAGGGGCAGCAACGAGGTCTCCTGGGAACTGCTACACTACGATCCAGCTATTACACAGGGAAGGTTGTGATTCTTCCATCTATGATGCTTTTGGCAGGAAGTCCTCAAAATTATGTTTGGTGTATTTTCTAAATTTCATCACTGAAAGGTAGCTCTAGTATTAAGTTATGAAAAAACCTTTATCAATTATAAAAGGAATATATGATTATTTTAGAAAATTGAAAAAATATTAGTATCCAAAGAAAACCACTGTTAACATGTGGTATGGGATGTATTAATGTGTGTATGTAATTTTGTAAAAAGATTTATTTATTTGACAGAGACAAACACAGCCAGAGAGGGAACACAAGCAGGGGGAGTAAGAGAGGGAGAAGCAGGCTTCCCACCGAGCAGGGAGCCCGATGTGGGGCTCGATCCCAGGTCTCCGGGATCATGACCTGAGCCGAAGGCAGTCGCTTAACCAACTGAGCCACCCAGGCACTCCTGTATGTAATTTTTAAAACTAAATTCATATTTATATGGCATATACAGCTTTGTATTTTACTCCTCTACTTGACATTATACCTGAAATCTTCCTGATACTATTAAAGGGTGTTCAAAGAAGTGACTTTTTAATGGCCAAATAACTTTTCCATCACAATGTTATATTGTAATTATTTTAACTATTTCCTCTATTTGGGGACAAATAAGTCCTTCCCTAGTCCTTCTCTATTTATCTCTACCTTTTCCTTTTTAAATTACAAATGCTGGTATAAACAGTCTTTGTCCAAATCTTTGCTCTCTTCCACAGGAAAAAAATCCCAAAAGAACAATGGATTGAGTAATTTTTAACATATAATGGTTTTAGTAAATGATGTTAAATTTATATTTTCAGTGACAGAAAGGCACAACCCTAACCACACCCTAACCAACCATCATAAAGTAATGTTCATTAAAAGATAAAATCTTCATTAGGCAAAAATGACATCTCACTGACTTAATCTTCTATCTTTGTGAAATGGGACATCTGTCATGTTTAGAAATTATCTTTGCTCCCCATTGTTATGCTTATGTTATCATATTCATTTGTCTGTACTCTTACATATTCAGAATATTACATTTTTTCTCTACCTTGTCTCCTCTTAAGGTATTTATCATATTTTAGATACAGAAGAATTAAGTTTTTATACCCTAAAATGCCGGTTTTCCAAAGCAAGTGACAAGACTCTACCATCTTTCAACATTTTTATGGATTCAATTAAAAATTTAACTCTATTTTATTTTGACACAAGGTAAATAAGTAACTTAATTCTTTACAAATTATCAATTGTCCACACAGCACGTAATGCAGAAATCTTTCAATCCACACTGACTTGTGATTCCACTTTTTCACACATGCAAACATTATAAAGTGCTATCTCTGCTACGTAAGTCTCTCTTCCTGACTTCTTATAAAAGTCACCATATTTTTTAAATGATGCGCACAAGATGGGATTAAAGAAGATTTTTTTTAAATCAGGAGGACAGAAGAGGTTCTATTAGAAATAATTTAAATAGCCAGAAATGATAAGAAGGAAAAAACAGTAAGGGACTAAATGTTATCTTTAAGTAAATAAAATAAGAAGTTGAGATGTAAGTCCACAGAAAACTGTGGTGTAATTAAGGCAGAAACAAGAATAAATTTTTTTTTTTTTT